>WNWK01000105.1:0-105000 GCA_009830355.1 Cherax destructor | reverse complement strand
CCCAGGGAGCGAGGACACACCCGTCACACCTGGACATCACAAAGGTGTTTAATAATAGTCCGTCATGCACCAGTGAGGAGGTTCACGCTTACTCTCACCATCCTCTCACTTTCGCCAAGTTCGTCAACCCCGCTAGCCACAACCATCACATATCATTTTGGCAGCGGATTATTTTCATCCCCTTCCCGTGGTGGATTATTCTCAGCCTTGCCCAGTTACCTACCTATCGCTGTTCCTACGTGCCCATCCGGGCAGCGGAAGCTCCAATCGCTGGGAAATATTTGTTGTCATATCTTCAATAAGTGGAAGTCATTGAAGCAAATATTGTCTGGTGTCTTTCCAGAGGTGGTGAGAAGTGGGGCTCCCTCTTGTACAACTTTGATCGTGTTAGGGTTCACCGACCGGGAAATAAAAGCTCCGCCAAGTGTGGACTTCCTGAGTGTGGGAGAAACTGGGTCAGCCAACCAATGACCCGGCAGCTCCGCCCCCCACCTGGGTTGCCAACTCTCAGAACTTGCCGCCTCGCTCAACCTCACTGTTTGTGCCTGCATCATTACTAGCCCCTTTCCCCTCATTCCTCTCCGCTCCTACCCTCCATCCCTTCCTCCCCCGGACCACACACACACACACACACACACACACACACACTGAAGTTAAGTATGTAAATAAGTCACATGCATGTCAGAAAGCTTTAAAGAAGAGAATGTAGAATAAGTTAAAAGTAAACTGTTGGGAAGAGAAAGGGGCTTACACAACAATAAATATGACAGAAAATGCGTTTTATCACATTTGCTCTTTGCTGCTGATACCGTGTGATGTGAGAATCGTTTTTCATCCTATTATTTTTTTAGAATGTCCCTATTTCCTTTAATAATTCTCTGAAGTTAAACAGAAGATACTTGAACCCGTTGTATCTTACATGGGTTGTGTCGTCAGGTGTGGCACCAAGCAGCGTGGGGAGGTCAGATAATGGGAGACTCGCAAGGATAACACATGTCAATGCAAAAACAACCACAGGGGGAGTTGAATGATAGCTCTAGGACTTTTGTTTTGCAATCAACACATCGGGAGCTTGCAATGTTTCAAATTGAGTGGGAAGTCTAAGCAGATTAGTTCGGAAGGAAGGTTCTAGCTGGAACGTTGCCCCCGAACGAATCCGCTTGGATTTCCTACTCATTTCTGCAATATTGCAAGCTCCTGATGTGTTGATTGCAACACGAAAGGCCTAGAGCTATCATTCAACTCCTCCTGTGGTTATTTTGCATCTTGTACCGCTTGTACTCGATTATTGCATATGTAGTCTATGCGAGAACTTTTGGTTTGACACTATGTGGTGTGACATCAAATGGCCTGGGACGCCTCAAGCTATCTTTCTTAGGTCAGGTCAGTGTAACGTAGAGAGTTGTTAAAGTTATGGGTGACCCAAAATGAGGTGTGGAATAGGAAGTGAGTTCTGATACGCAAAGGCGCGAGATACAATATCGTGGAAGTTATAAAAGGCAGTGCGGACATGCATTCAGGGAGACGCAGTTCAGACCCTCGCTTACTGAGCTAATTTCAGCTCTCTCACAAATTCACAAACTGACTGACCCACTCTTCGTCACTGTCGAACTGATGCCATGGAAACAAAGTTAGCACTCCTTAGTGCTTTGTGTTTCCCAAATGTCTGACTTCACATTATGTCCCTGTTCCTGTGTATGTAAGTTTGAGTAAGTAAGTAGTAAGGCATAGTGTGGCAAGATGACCATCCACACGGCTGATCAGGAGAGATGCAAAGGGGTCAGCCGTGGTCAAGGTCATTCGGTACTCTCGGTCCCAAGAATGTGCTGACAAGTGAGTATTTTCTGTTTGGCGTGTGGGGTCGTGAGAATGAATGAAGGGAAGGGAGGAAGTGGGTGTGCAGTAATTAGGTTCTCCTCGCGAAGAGGTCTCTTAGTGCTCTTAGCCAAGATGAAAGATGTGTGTGGAGGGGGTGGGATGGGGATTATGGCTGTATAGGAGGAAGGGTTCTGTGCAAGCCTTCATGCTTTTCCAAGAATATTTATGCATGCCAGACGAAATTAGGACAACGGATACGGCAAATACAGTCGACTCGACTTTGGGGAATTCCTGTTGTATGGATTTTCCCAATGAATTCTGTATTATAAAAGGTAAAAACCTAATTTTAAGTTAAGGTAATACGATTATAGACTGTATCCGTAAGCGACCAGGTATCTGAAGATAATGAAGTACCTGAAGGAGTAGCTACCATACGCGTTCACGAAGTCAGTGCCTTTAAAGAGGTTCAACCCCATAGTTACTGCCCCATTTACTGCCGCTATTGATAATCCATAGGAAGAGTGTACTGATTGCTTAGAAGAGAGGACCAGGCCAGGTGCAGCAGCCTGCCGTCATAGCAGAAGAGCCTAAAGATCCGTCTCTACTAACCTTGGCTCAAGTTTATAATCAGCACACTTGTACAGAAAGAACTGGAAGGCTCTGGTGTGACGGACAGATCCTGGTGCGATTGTCTGGACAAACCGGTATTTTAAAGAACAAAAACGGACAATACCATTACTGGAACAATGCACAAATAACCCTCACATGAGAGAAAGGCGCTTACGACGACGTTTCGGTCCGACTTCAAACCATGTACAAACTGACTTCGTAAATAGTCCAAATCAGACCAAAACGTCGTCGTAAGCTCCTCCTCTCTCTCCTATGTTTGGGTTATTGGATGAATGGTATACTGAAACTCTAGGGTAAGCGCTAGTAAAGGCGATCTGTCACGTTAATGGTGTACTGTTGAGCCAAGCAGCCCACTGTGGCCTGAACACGAAGGATGGCTGATCCTGGAACTAGTTGGCGCCTGCCTTTCCTGGCTGGGGTGTGTCGGCAGACATGAGACTAGCGAACTAGCCTTGTTGTAGGATCGGTGACGGAATGGATATGGTGACACGTACGTGTGTGTGTGTGTATGTGTGTGTGTACTCATCTATTTGTGGTTGCAGGTGTTGAGACTCAGCTCCTGGAACTGTGTGTGTGTGTGTGGATATGTGCCTTCCCTTCTGGAGTTTCTAAGATTTTAAGCTTCAGATTCTTGGACCCGTCACTTGAGTGCCTGTTAATAACCTTAATATGAATACAAGGTTCCATATTTTAAATCCTGAATCACTTCAGCTTCAAACAAGGTGCTCTCTAGTCTAGTCTAACACTGTTTTCTTTTCTACTCCTCTTCTGATTTCCCTGAATAATTTATCAGTTCCTGTCTTTTCTCTTTCTCTCTCACTTCCATCATTCGTTTAGTGTCTAGTTGCTGAATAGTCCCCTTGTAACCTTTGGTCTTCTCCGGTATTTATTAACTTGATTATTCTTACATCACCTATAAACAGGGATACAGAAGACTGTTTGTTAGACTTGTCATATATGTATATAAGGGAGAGTACGTGTCCAAGATCACATGCTAGAGGTACACCATGCTGGCTTGATCATCCTGATACCACCTCCAGAAACATTCTCTCTCTCTCTCTCTCTCTCTCTCTCTCTCTCTCTCTCTCTCTCTCTCTCTCTCTCTCTCTCTCTCTCTCTCCCGTTTTCCTTAACAAGCTATTATTGTGACAACGTTTTTAGTAGACCTTATCAAACCTTATCAAATCATCGAATCTTTATCAAGTTCGTATTGAATCCTTATGAAGTCCATATCAAATCCTTATCAAATTCTTATCACCTCTTCATATGAAATCTTCATGAAATCGTTAACAAAAACTTGCTCTGCAACTACCTTAGTTTCATTACTATCGGCATTGGGTTCTAGCATGCATTCCATGATTCACCCAAGGCGTTTATGTTTATAATAGAGTGGCAAATGCCTTTTTTACAGTCCGGGAACATGCAGTCCACCCCTCCTTCCCCTTACCAGCATCATCTATATGACCCCTGTGATAGAACTCCAGTAAGTGGCAGGACTTCCCTTCTCCTGTAAACCCGTGCCAAGCGTCGCTAGTGGCGTGTTGCCGCTGCTGTTGCGTGCACGAGTACATTGATTATGGAACAAACTATGCGCTATGTTGGTACGCATTATGCTTGTCTTGTTGTGAGTGAGGAATGGAAAGACGGAGTGGCGAGAAAGAATGAGGGAGGGAGGTATGAATGATTGCTGGAGGGGAAAAAAGGAAGTGAAGGGGAGAGAGTGACCTACAGTTAGATGAACGGGGAGAGAGAGAGAGAGAGAGAGGAGAGAGAGAGAGAGAGAGAGAGAGAGAGAGAGAGAGAGAGAGAGAGAGAGAGAGAGAGAGATCTTACCTTGTAAATAAAATTAGGAACCCTTAACCCAACCTTGTATAAGAGCTGTGTATGAACTGATGTAGGTAACAGCTCTTAGCTTTTCAAAGTTAGGAAACCTTAACTTGTAAATAGCTTGTCAATAAAGCTAGGGATCCTTAACCTAACCTTGTCAAACCCTGTGTAAAAAAAGAGAGAGAAAGAAAGAAAGAGAGAGAGTGGTAAGGATATACCTCCTCATTTTAATACCTTAATTTCCTTAAGATGTTCCCAACGTACATTTCCTGACGCTTCAAGTATACATACAAATATCATTTTTCTTTATTTTCCGCTGCATTACATTAGGTTGGGTTCAACTGGTTTACATGAACCTATAAGAACACATATTTGAGCACAAATAAACAAATCAGGAAAAAAACGGACAACATACGTCTGGCAAGGAAGTGACTGAAGGTAACCAGGAAGCGTTTAAATCTGCACGAGAATCACTCATGATGCGAGAATGAGCTGTCGAGTGAGGGGAGGGAGGGAGGAGGAGGAGGGAATGGGAGGGAGGGATTGAGGAGGGAGGGAGGGAGGGAGGGAGGGAAGAGGGAGGGAGGAGGAGGGAGGGAAGGAAGGAGGAGGTTGGTGGGGAGGAAGGTGCCAGTGTTGGGGTAGGGGAAGGAGGGGTTGCACTGAGGGAAATGCAAGTGCTGGGGAAGGGGAGGGAAGAGCAGCAATGAGGGAGGTGCAAGTGCTGGGGACAGCAGTGAGGGAGGTGCAAGTGTTGGGGAAGGGGAGGGAGGGGCAGCAATGAGGGAGGTGCAAGTGCTGGGAGTTGAGAGGAGATGCAACTGTGAGGGAGGTACAAGTGTTGGTGAGGGAGAAGAGGAGCAGCAGTGAGGGAGGTTCAAGTGTTGGAGAGGGGAAATTCCAGAGGATGGGTATGGAGTGCATCTGAAAGTTTTTACACTAAAGTGAAAAAGTGTACTAACATCTTAAGTTAGAAAGTGAGCTAACATCTCCTTAAGCTTAGAAAGTGAGCTAACATCTGCTTAAGTTAGAAAGTGAGCTAACATCTGCTTAAGTTAATACGCATTTCTAGCGATATACTGGGTGTTGTGTTTACCCCAGGTCCTTTTCACTCTCTTGATATTTGTATTATGTGTCCGTGTGTGTGTGTGTGTGTGTGTGTGTGTGTGTGTGTGTGTGTGTGTGTGTGTGTGTGTGTGTGTCAGTGTATGTGCGTACAAATGTGCGGGCATATTTGTACTCGCCTATTCATGATTGCAGGGGTCGATTCACAGCCTCTGACCCTACCTTTTAACTAGCCATTATGGATTTGCTTTCTCCTAGCATCGTGGGCCCTATCGTATCTATTCTTAAACTTATGTACGGAACTTACCTTCACCACTTCCTCATCTAGCGCATTTCAATTCACGGTCACAATGAAATGCTTCCTTGACATCTCTCTGACTCATTAGTGTCTAACTGTTAGTCTGTTCTCACGTGTATACCCACCCACTCACATACACACACACACACATACACACCAGGAACTATGAATCGACCCCTGCAACCACAATTAGGTGAGTACACACATACACACATTTGTGTCCAGGACTATGGGAGACTTTGCATACTAAGATTATGTAACAAGGGCACATATACCTGTAGGTATATGTATATCTGTAGGTAACAGATTTTCAACTCTATCAAATGCACGAGTCTGCATATCACCTCTACACCAACAGTTGAAAATACTTTAACCCCTAAAATAGTAATTAAACGCCTTGTTTATACAAAGTGTCTTTAGCGAGTGGTGCACAGGTGAAGGCTACCTGATGGCGATTTTGGTGGATCATCGCCCCGGCTGAACGATCCCAGGCCAGACCTTCCTGCTGGTGGCCTGAATAGCCAGGTTGTCGGTGCTAGTTGCCAGTAGTGCAACGTAGGCACCATGGTCTGGCTGATCAGGAAGCAACTTGAGGAACTTGTCCAGTGTGATCTTTAATACGCTTGTACAGTAGAAGAAGTAGTGGTCCTCGTCAGTGGGTCATCCACTGACGATCTGTTAAAGTCATCCACTGATAAGACTGATTTAGCAAAATAGCTCAAGTACTCGCCAGACCTAATTAGGTTCTTCCCGGTTCTGGCTGAGGATCTATTTGCCTCAAACTGTAATCACAAGTAGTACTATTACATAAAGACTAACAAGTACAATATTACTTATAGCTAAGAATTTCATAGACAAGTTACATTTTATTTATAATGTTTAAGTTTGATTAGGTAAGATTAAGTTACGATATGTTAGGTTTGCTTAAACTAGGATAGGTTTAGTAGGTCATGCGAATTCATCAGCCTAACCCAACGTAACCTAACCTAACTAAACAGAATCTAACCTGCACGAACTTAAATGTAATCTATCTGAACCCAACCTAACCTTACGTAGTGTAATTAGGAATGAACTGAATCATTTTGATATGCATTCCAGGGTACTTAGTGTCAGCAACTTAGGAATTTAAATATATGCAGAACTGCAAAGAATGTGAAACTCTTAATTAAAGTTGAGTTGCTCCTTGAGCTCCTCGGATGCAAGAGCAGCAGGCGTTCCCTCTCAAGGCAACTCTCAATTTAGATAAATCACCTGGCCGGAGCTATGGAAATGGTTCTAAACTCTCGCAGTGACACTGGAGACTTTAAAAGCTGATTTCATTATGTAGTCGACACACTTGTGGACATAACCGTGATTTCCTGGCCGCCTCGGCTGTGTTCGGGATGTGACGTAATGCTGTTTCATGAATTTCAAACCTCGTCGAAGTCATTAAGAGTTCTCGATTGCAAATATTATTAATATACGAAGCGTACATGAGTGTGTGTGTGTTGTGTGTATGTGTGTGTATGTGTGTGTGTGTGCGTGCGTGCGCGTGCGTGCTTCTGATTTAATCACGAAGAAAAGACTTAGAATTTGTTGTGTATTTTGGAGCACAAATCTTGGTAAGCTGCTACAGCCAGAGATAACAAAGATTCTTATATACGACAGAAATACAACATGAGTACAAGCTGGATACTCTCAGATACGGATCGCTGCAGGTTATGAGTAAGTAATCCCTCAATCCTTTCATTGAAGTCAGATTGATATTACTATTACATGAAGGACGTCTAGAGATAAGCCTTGGCTTATACTCCTGTTACATCTATTTGTCACTCGCTAAATAGCAAATCCAATTAAATTTCTATGTAAAATTCCTACATCCTCGTGTGACCTAACAAAACCTACAACTCTAGTCTGCTCGTAAAGAATATTTATGCTATTATATTATGGATATCAAATGTTTTCGTATGTATTGTAATCAAAATTGTTGTATATATATATATATATATATATATATATATATATATATATATATATATATATATATAATCATGGACATTCGTAATATGTTATTGTCGATGAGTAAACACAGAGGTAGAGTGACTCGAAAAAAGAATAAACACTTGTCTAGCCAGAAGTACACTAACATCACAGTTCAGCCCTTCGAACTCCAAAATCCCCACCCCGCCTTCAGAGTACAGGCACTGAACTTCCCACCTCCAGGACTCAAGTCCGGCTAACTAATTTCTCTGAAGCTTTTCAAAAATGTTACCCTGCTCGCACTCCAACACGTCAACTTATAAAAGCCCCTTGCCTCACTTCTAACGCCCTCACACAAGCCTGTTGGACCCCTTCCAACCTTTCCTGGGACGACCCGTGTCCCTGCTTACCTTGACCCCAGATTTATACAGCCTCTAAGTCATCTTATTTTTCTTCATCCTCTATATATATCTAAATTACCTCAACCCACCTTTAGCCATCAGAATAATAATTTTGGAAGCTACACACCTTTGCATAATATTCTCACCACACATTGCCATCGCTGCAATATTTAAAACCAATGCTTCACACGC
Source organism: Cherax destructor (assembly GCA_009830355.1). Taxonomy (NCBI): domain Eukaryota; kingdom Metazoa; phylum Arthropoda; class Malacostraca; order Decapoda; family Parastacidae; genus Cherax; species Cherax destructor. The sequence goes on along the minus strand of WNWK01000105.1, from coordinate 96,810 downwards.
ATACATCAGTGTTGGTACTTCTTTACTCTGGTACATTCCTCTTTTGGCGGCCACAGATAACGTTCTTTGTCTCCACAGGCTCCTCTGTGCACCACTCACCTTTTTTCCCTCGTCAATTCTTTGGTTTACATCATCTTTTGTAGACCCGTCCCCGACAAATCCATTCCCAAAATCTGAACGCATCCACTTTCTCTATACTCCCTCCCTCCAATCTGATATCCAATCTTTCATTGCCTACATTTTTTTGTTCTTTCTTCTTATTCGGTTATAATTTCCTTCTTTTACCTACCCTCTCAAATTCCTCCACCAACTTTTGCAACTTCTTTTCAGAATTTCCCACAATAACAACGTCATCAGCAAAAAAAAAGCTACTGTGACAATTTCCGTTTTGTATTACTTCGTTATCTTTTAATCCCACACCTCGCCCCAGCACCCTAGCTAAACAACCATGTCTAAAGCTAAACAACCATGTCTAAAGCTAAACAACCATGTCTAAAGCTAAACAAACAACCTTGTTTAAGGCTTTCTTTTACTGGAAACTGATCCCACTCTTTCTTACATAACCTAACTTGAGCCTCACTATCCACATAAAAACGTTTTACTGCTTTTAAAATCCTACCACCTTTTCCATTCATCTGAAACATCTGTCACATTTCGCCCCTATTCACCTTATCATATGCTTTTTATAAATCCACAAATGTAACAAAAAAGTTTCTTACCTTTATGTACGTATTGTTCACTTATATATTTCACTTATATATTTCAACCCAATCCTTCCTTATTGCTCTTCAATCCTACTTTTTTGTCTTACCCTTAATAACTCTACCATACACTTTATCTGGTATATTCAACAGGCTTATTCCCTGGTAATTCTTACACACTTTTATCTCATTTTCTTTCATACAAAGGGAATATGCAAGCTCTCTGCCAATCCCTAGGTACCCTACCCCCTTTCATGTACATATTGAGCAAATACACCAAACACTCCAAAACAATTTCCCATCATGTTTTAACATTCGTCTTGATCGCATGTATCTCAACTGGTTTACCCCCTTTCATTCTGCCTCACGCACTTCCTCCACACTCATACCTGGCTCTTCCTTACTCCTACAAGATGTCATACCTCCCTGTCCAGTGCATGAAGTTACTGCCTCCATTTCTTTATCAACATTTAATAGCTCTTTCAAATATTCCTCCTATCTTCTCAGTCTTCCCTCTTTTGTTTTGAACTGTTAAATATACATACGGATAATCAAAGGAACACTTACATTAGCGGGTCGACGCAGACCAGGATACATCTTGGGACGTCTTACCTGAGGAGAAAAAAAGATAAACACCGTTATGCAAATGCCAAGCAGTACCTAGTCTGAGCAAGACCGTAGACAGCACTTAATAATAATGTTTACACATAAGAGGTAAAGAAACACTGGCACCTTACACGAACAACGCATCTCAGTTCGATGTGGAACCTCAGCCCCATGAGATACCTTAGACAAAGCACCTCAGCCCACTAGTAAACTTTAGCCCCATGATGTATCCCAGCTCCCTGAGCCACCTCAGCCTCATGAAGTACCTCAGACAAGGCACCTAAGTCCCACGAGTAAACTTAAGTTAGCCCCATGATGCATCCCAGCTCCCTGAGCTACCTAAGCCCCACGAGGTACCTTGAGGTATTTTCTGCATAATATTCACACTGCTCAATAAATTCAGCCTCCTACATTTCCACTGCTTCCTGCTTCCTCCTCGCTGCAGTGTTGAAAGCCATGCCTCACACCCATACAAATATATTGACACCTTAACTCACAAATTCGTTTCGCAATAGGTGTTAGTACCTTATTTATCTCTTGCCAAAGCTACTTCTTAATGACTATTTTGGTACCATTTTTTCCGATATTGTGATCCATAATGCGAATGTAACATAAATTTGATTTATATTAAAATTATATCGCTAGGAAAGCGCTAAATCTGTAGGGGTTTAGACAACGCCCAGGGGATTGGATGGAATCAGGTAATCTTAATGTCAGCAAAATTTGCGATGATGATCGCTATTCTTTCATTTTAAAATCCAACACAACTCTTTTGACTTCTCTTTTCCTCTCCATATATTCCGTCTTCAGTAAAAACTTTTTTTTTAATTTAGAAAATAGCCTTCAAATGTAAAAACAAAATAACAGCTAATTTTCTCACATTATCCTTCCACTAATCATTCATCTTCATCTACAAGCACCAGCCTCTGCTGGCCACACTAGCACATCAGTCCTAAATCCAGAACTTACTTCATCACCCTTTGTCACTCTGGCCACTCTTTCTTTCAGCGGTTGGTCATTCTTACCGCTAAACACTCACAAAATTAGTTCACTCACTTCAATCTGTCTTGCCAACTGACACTCTTTTCCAACTTCATTCTGGTCCATAGAATTCCACACACCAAGTTACACTCCTGGTCAACATTTATTCACAAAATGAATTTCCCAAACTGAACCTGCTTTATTTCAATAATATATATATATATATATATATATATATATATATATATATAATATATATATATAAAATTATGTCGTGCCGAATAGGCAAAACTGGTCAATTAGGAAAAACTCATTTAAAATTAAATCCTTTCTAAAATTTTCTCTTATACATTTAAAGATATAATTTTTTTTTCATTTATGTTAATGTAAAAATTAATAATTTTGTACCAAAAGAACCTAAGAAAACTTACCTAACCTTATTATAACAAGCGCAATTTAATTTAGCCTAATCCAATTAAAAATATTTTAGATAAGGTTACAATAATTTAATAATAAACACAATGAAATATATTTTTTTCGTTAGGTTCAGAATGATTTTTGCGAAATTATTGCATACACAAATTTTTGCTTGCCTTATTCGGCAAGAAGAGTGTTGTATTTAATATATATATATATATATATATATATATATATATATATATATATATATATATATATATATATAAAATATATATATATATACTATATATATATATATATATATATATATATATATATATATATATATATATATATATATATATATATATATATATATATATATATATATTGTCACTCACGGTATGTTTTTTTTTCTTTTACATACTTTTGCAGACTTCATCGTGTCACCACAGCAGTGTCAGTGTCCCAACCGCCGTCAATAAGTCGAAAAAAATCTTAAATTTTTAGCTTTTCTTGAGGATAATAAGGGAATATGTGAAACAAAATAAAAAACATCGTCCAGTCTCTCTATTCTTAGTTTGTCCTTACCTTTCTGTACGAAAATATTATTTCTCAGTCATATCTTGAGAGGATAACATCTAGAGAAGATAACATCTAGAGAAGATAACATCTAGAGAAGATAACATCTAGAGAAGATAACATCTAGAGAAGATAACATCTAGAGAAGATAACATCTAGAGAAGATAACATCTAGAGAAGATAACATCTAGAGAAGATAACATCTAGAGAAGATAACATCTAGAGAAGATAACATCTAGAGACGCTAACATCTAGAGAAGATAACATCTAGAGAAGATAACATCTAGAGAAGATAACTGCTAGAGAAGCTAACATCTAGAGAAGATAACATCTAGAGAAGATAACATCTAGAGAAGATAACATCTAGAGAAGATAACATCTAGAGAAGATAACATCTAGAGAAGATAACATCAGTACATGTGGAACACAAATTCAGCAAACGAAGTTCTACTTAGATTTGAAGTCATACTGACCAGGTTGAACGTGTGGAACGTTTCCCAGAGCATCGTACCTCAGCCATAATCAGACAGACTTCCAGGATTTCTATCTTAAACAAGTGCAGTACTTGAGAATACAGAGGCACAAATGTGTGTGGGATGAGGCACCTCGTGGCATAGAGGTAGTGGTTCCATCCGAGAGGACCTCGGAGAGAATCCTGGATGGAAAGAGACATATAGGCATGCCTTATAATGCCTACTTCCCCTTTTATGTAGCACCAGATAGATACCCTAGAGTTAGTCGACTGTTGTGGGTCGCATTCTGCGCAGGACCCTGATGGGAATAACCCACTCTTTTTTGGTTTATTAATCCTTCGAGATGTGTGCGTGTATGTGAGTGTACTCACATATTTGTGGTTGCAGGGGTCGATTCATAGCTCTTGGTTAGTGTGTGTGGATGTGTGTGTGTACTCACCTAGTTGTACTCACCTAGTTGTGGTTGCAGGGGTCGAGTCATAGCTCCTGTGTGTGTGTGTGAGTGTGTGTGTACTCACCTAGATGTGGTTGCGGGGGTCGAGTCACAGTGTGCGTGCGTGGTGTGTGTGTGTGTGTGTGTGTGTGTGTGTGTGTGTGTGTGTGTGTGTGTGTGTGTGTGTGTGTACTCACCTAATTGTACTCACCTAATTGTGGTTGCAGGGGTCGAGACTCAGCTCCTGGCCCCGCCTCTTCACTGATCGCTACTGGGTCCTCTCTCTCCCTGCTCCATGAGCTTTATCATACCTCGTCTTAAAGTTATGTATGGTTCCTGCCTCCACATCACTTGCTAGACTATTCCACTTCCTGACAACTTTATGACTGAAGAAATACTTCTTAACATCCCTTTGACTCATCTGAGTCTTCAACTTCCAATTGTGACCCCTTGTTTCTGTCCCCTCTCTGGAACATCCTGTCTCTATCCACCTTGTCTATTCCACGCAGATTTTTGTATGTCGTTATCATGTCTCCTCTAACCCTCCTGTCCTCCAGTGTTGTCAGGCCGATTTGCTTTAACCTTTCTTCGTAGGACATTCCCCTTAGCTCTGGGACTAGTCTTGTTGCAAACCTTTGCACTTTCTGTAATTTCTTGACGTGCTTGACCAGGTGTGGGTTCCAGACTGGTGCTGCATACTCTAGTATGGGCCTGACGTACACGGTGTACAGTGTCTTGAACGATTCCCTACTAAGGTATCGGAACGCTATTTGTGTGTGTGTGTGTGTGTGTGTGTGTGTACTGCACCTAATTGTGGTTGCAGGAGTCGAGACTCAGCTCCTGTGTGTGTGTTATATGTGTGTGTGCGTGTATGTGTGTGTGCGAGTGCGTCTCTGCACCCCTGGCCAAAAGAGAGGCATTATTGTATCAAGGGAAGAGTTTGTGAGCCAAAGAGAGGGAGAGAGAGAGTGTGTGGGTCCAGCCGAGGCCAGGGTGCGAGTATGGGTCCACAGCGAGGTAGGGTACACGGACCGTATACGGACCCAGAGGGACACAAGGTCAAGAGCAGTACTATGGTGAGGCCGATCAATGAAACAAGGGACACAGACACCGCACTGTCACTGAGTGTGGCCATGCAGGAGCAGAGAGAGAGAGAGAGAGAGAGAGAGAGAGAGAGAGAGAGAGAGAGAGAGAGAAGCACAGACAGAAACACCTAGAACAAGCATCTCATTTAAGCACCAACACCAAACATTTCTTTCAAACACAAACAACATTTCATTTAGACGCCAACAACAAACATCTCATTCATACACAAACATCTCAAACACAAACATCTCAAACACAAACATCTCAAACACAAACATCTCAAACACAAACATCTCAAACACAAACATCTCAAACACAAACATCTCAAACACAAACATCTCAAACACAAACATCTTATTAAAACACTCAAACACAAACACAAAACTATAGCAAGTAAAGTCCTTACAACACATAATAAAATTTAATCTTATATTGCCTAAAGAAAGAACAGATTATTATTATTATTATTATTATTTTATTATTATTATTATTATTATTATTATTAGCAGCAGCAGCATTCACACGAGGAAGCGTTAAACTCGTATTAGTCACAGAAATGGGAAGCAGTGAGACTCGATCCTCGGAAAGAAACAGCAGCTCTCATTCCTATGATCAAGACCTTGCGAGCGGCATCAAGTCACTGTTCATCTGTCTCACTCACCAGTGGTCACTGTCCTGTCTCACCACCATATCTATCCATCGTGGCATCGTACGGATGGTGTTCTTACATCAACTCAATATGTATTTGGGCAAATTAATCGACAGTTAAGTTATTTAAGGTGTAAATGTGCAGGTGAATTCCGACTTTAATGACCCACTTGCATATGCATGGCTTTAAATAAAACCTTACTACGTAACGTATTCTGCCAATGTACATAAGTGTCCGGGGCCACGACTGTTCAACTGCCTTCAAGCATACATAAGGGGGATTACCAATAGACCCCTGGCTGTTTTCAAGAAGGCACTGGACAGGCACCTGAAGTCAGTACCTGACCAACCACACGTACGTCAGTTTGCGTGTGGCCAGCAGTAACAGCCTGGTTGATCAGACCCTGATCCACCATGAGGCCTGGTCTCAGACCGAGCCGCGGGGGCGTTGACCCCCGAAACCCTCTCCAGGTAAGTGTGTTGTTGTTGTTACCATTTGTCTAGGCACATGTCGATTAGACACTAGCCTGTTGTATGTTGTGTAAGGAAACATTTGAAATGTTTCTGCCGCCATGAACCCGCCTCCTGTGAAGCAAGAGCTTACCCACCCCCTTGTTGTTATTTTGTATGTACTTACCTGTATGTGGTTGCAGGGGTCGATTCATAGCTCTTTGCCCCGCCTCTTCACTGGTCAATACTAATTCACTCTCTCCCTGTTAGTTACGCTTTTGTCCTGCCCTGTGTGTGTGTGTGTGTGTGCTGTGTGTGTGTGTGTGGTGTGTGTGTGTGTGTGTGTGTGAGCTGATGTGGCCTGCTCGGAATTAACTCCTGGGTGTGTGTATGTGTGTGTGTACTCACCTAGTTGTGGTTGCAGGGGTCGATTCATAGCTCCTAGCCCCGCCTCTTCACTGGCCGTTACTGGGTCACTCTCCCTGCGCAATGAGCTTTATCATACCTCTTCTTAAAGCTATGAATGGATCCTGCCTCCATTACATCGCTTCCCAAACTATTCCACTTCCTGACAACTCTGTGACTGAAGAAATACTTCCTAACATCCCTGTGATTCATCTGAGTCTTCAACTTCCAACTGTGTTCCCTTGTTGCTGTGTCCCATCTCTGGAACATTCTGTCTCTGTCAATCTTGTCAATTCCTCTCAGTATTTTATATGTCGTTATCATGTCCCCTCTATCTCTCCTGTCCTCCAGTGTCGTCAGGACGATTTCACTTAACCTCTCCTCGTCCCTTAACTTCGGGACTAGTCTTGTTGGAAACCTTTGCACTTTCTTTAGTTTCTTTACGTGCTTGGCTAGGTGTAGGTTCCAAACTGGTGCTGCATACTCCAGTATGGGCCTAACGTACACAGTGTACAGGGTCCTGAACGATTCTTTATTAAGATGTCGGAATGTTGTTCTTAGGTTTGCTAGGCGCCCATATGCTGCAGCAGTATGTGCTTGGTGTTATACTCATCCCGTGTGTGTGTGTGTTAATTAGTTACCATTTTGTCCTAGGCACATGTCGATTAGACACTGTGTGTGTGTATGTGTGTGTGTGTGTGTGTGTGTGTGCTTGTGAAAGAGATGGGGTTAACTGTTTTTCGTTAAAAACAAGTCAATATTGAACTAATAAGACTACTATTATATTCACCAAAGAACTGGCCTTCAGACCATTTGACCAGAAAAGCTAGTACAATCATTCACTTATGTTAAGAGGTACGAGAGAAGATACCCATGAGCACGTGGGTGCTTGTGGATCCTAAAGAAGAGAGAACACGAGAGAAAACGAGTGAGCACATGTTATTCCTCCTTGCCCTATACACGAAATCACAGCTTCCCTGTCTTCATCAACATTTAACAACTCCTCAAAATATTCCCTCCATCTTCCCGATACCTCTAACTCTCCATTTAATAACTCTCCTCTCCTATTTTTAACTGTCAAATCCATTTGTAAGCGAATTTTTTTTTTTTTTAGGTGTGTTTGAGACTTGTAAGAGGACCTGCGTTAAAACTGTGACCTGTATCCTTACGTGATGGTCCCGTTAGAGGCCACGTGCCATCTGGGGTGACGGAAGCTCATATTGATTTTGTATTAGCTCTGTATCTGCAGTTTCAGAAAATGTATGACAGTATCATGTAGCTATTTGCCTTCTCATTATAGCCTTGTTTTTCGTTTCATCGATATTTTCTTCCAGCTTCGTATTGTTAAACCATACCATGGGTGGGGTTCGAACCCGCGGTCAGAGAGTCTCATAACTCCAGGCCGTCGCGTTCGAACCCCACCCGTGGTATGGTTTGCTTGCAATCGTGTCATTACGTTTTCGTGAGTCGTATTGTTAATGTATCAAACAAACATTTGTTCATAAAAAAATCAAGACAATTTAGTGTAATTTTCAGAAAAATAAATAAACGTTTTGCTTAATTTTATGTACCTGAACAATGTCCACTTTGTTGTAATATGACATTATTTAAATCATATAAATGATATTTTTTTTTAATTTTCAAGTATATATGGAGCTTGGTGGTGTGCGTTTTGTGCAGAGCAACACAACTGTTGTTGCTCTGCACACACACTATGGAACAGAACTCTTCTCCAGGCTAAGGGACTGACCACCTCAATTCTACATCTGCAAGGTTTTCTGAAGCACTTACATCATGACATAAAAGTTGCATGTGTACATTACATACTTAGAGTAATGTACTTAGTTTGTATAAGATAGAAGTATCCATAGAGTATCAGTTAATGTTTCTAATGAATACACATCAGTCATTACTCTGCAGGAAGCAGTAAGAACACATCAGCTTATAGAAACTTTCTACCACAGACAATACAGATACTTATTTTCAGCGGAAAAAAATCAAATAATTTTTTAAGAGAGAGAGAAAAAAAAGAGAACATCAAACAGAGATCAATAACAACTGAGGCACCAAGAGATCCAGCAAAAAAAAAAAAAAAGTAATTAGAGTCAAGGGTATATGATTAAATCTGCATAGTTTCTGAATGTCAAATATAAAGACCATCAGTAAGGAAAAAATGTATTTGGGCCACACACTTTCGAGTTGATGAGACTCTAGAATCTAGATTATCCACTTGGTAAATGTGATGCCAAGACTTGACAATTACCAGTAGAAACAGGAGCAGTTTAGGCACATTATCATGCCTCCTGCTGCACTCAGTATCTACGAGGACGAATGATCATCCTGCTGCACTCAGTATATACGAGGACGGATGATCATCCTGCTGCACTCAGTATCTACGAGGACGAATGATCATCCTGCTGCACTCAGTATATACGAGGACGGGTGATCATCATACTGCACTCAGTATATACGAGGACGGATGATCATCCTGCTGCACCCAGTATATACGAGGACGGATGATCATCCTGCTGCACTCAGTATATACGAGGACGGTGATCATCCTGCTGCACTCAGTATATACGAGGACGGTGATCATCCGCTACACTCAGTATATACGAGGACGGATGATCATCCTGCTGCACCAGTATATACGAGGACGGATGATCATCCTGCTGCACTCAGTATATACGAGGACGGGTGATCATCCTGCTGCACTCAGTATATACGAGGACGGGTGATCATCCAGCTACACTCAGTATATACGAGGACGGATGATCATCCTGCTGCACCCAGTATATACGAGGACGGATGATCATCCAGCTACACTCAGTATATACGAGGACGGATGATCATCCTGCTGCACCCAGTATATACGAGGACGGATGATCATCCTGCTGCACTCAGTATATACGAGGACGGATGATCATCCTGCTGCACTCAGTATATACGAGGACGGATGATCATCCAGCTACACTCAGTATATACGAGGACGGGTGATCATCCTGCTGCACCCAGTATATACGAGGACGGATGATCATCCAGCTACACTCAGTATATACGAGGACGGATGATCATCCTGCTGCACTCAGTATATACGAGGACGGATGATCATCCTGCTGCACTCAGTATATACGAGGACGGATGATCATCCTGCTGCACTCAGTATATACGAGGACGGGTGATCATCCTGCTGCACTCGGTATATACGAGGACGGATGATCATCCTGCTACACTCAGTATATACGAGGACGGGTGATCATCCTGCTGCACTCAGTATATACGAGGACGGATGATCATCCTGCTGCACTCAGTATATACGAGGACGGATGATCATCCTGCTGCACTCAGTATATACGAGGACGGGTGATCATCCTGCTGCTCTCAGTATATACGAGGACGGGTGATCATCCAGCTACACTCAGTATATACGAGGACGGATGATCATCCTGCTACACTCAGTGTATACGAGGACGGATGATCATCCTGCTACACTCAGTATATACGAGGACGGATGATCATCCTGCTACACTCAGTATATACGAGGACGGATGATCATCCTGCTACACTCAGTATATACGAGGACGGATGATCATCCTGCTACACTCAGTATATACGAGGACGGATGATCATCCTGCTGCACTCAGTATATACGAGGACGGATGATCATCCTGCTACACTCAGTATATACGAGGACGGATGATCACCTTGCTGCACTCAGTATATACGAGGACGGATGATCATCCTACTACACTCAGTATATACGAGGACGGATGATCATCCTACTACACTCAGTATATACGAGGACGGATGATCATCCTGCTACACTCAGTATATACGAGGACGAATGATCATCCTGCTACACTCAGTATCTACGAGGACGGATGATCATCCTGCTACACTCAGTATATACGAGGACGGATGATCATCCTGCTACACTCAGTATATACGAGGACGGATGATCATCCTGCTACACTCAGTATATACGAGGACTTATGATCATCCTGCTACACTCAGTATTACGAGGACGGATGATATCCTGCTACACTCAGTATATACGAGGACGGATGATCATCCTGCTACACTCAGTATATACGAGGACGAATGATCATCCGCTACACTCAGTATCTACGAGGACGATGATCAATCCTGCTACACTCAGTTATACGAGGACGGATGATCATCCTGCTACACTCAGTATATACGAGGACGGATGATCATCCTGCTACACTCAGTATATACGAGGACGGATGATCATCCTGCTACACTCAGTATATACGAGGACGAATGATCATCCTGCTACACTCAGTATCTACGAGGACGGATGATCATCCTGCTACACTCAGTATCTACGAGGACGGATGATCATCCTGCTACACTCAGTGTATACGAGGACGGATGATCATCCAGCTACACTCAGTATATACGAGGACGGATGATCATCCTGCTACACTCAGTATCTACGAGGACGGATGATCATCCTGCTACACTCAGTATATACGAGAACGGATGATCATCCTGCTACACTCAGTATATACGAGGACGGATGATCATCCTGCTGCACTCAGTATATACGAGGACGGATGATCATCCAGCTACACTCAGTATATACGAGGACGGATGATCATCCTGCTACACTCAGTATACGAGGACGGATGATCATCCAGCTACACTCAGTATATACGAAGACGGATGATCATCCTGCTACACTCAGTATATACGAGGACGGATGATCATCCAGCTACACTCAGTATATACGAGGACGGATGATCATCCTGCTACACTCAAGTGTATACGAGGACGGATGATCATCCTGCTACACTCAGTATATACGAGGACGGATGATCATCCTGCTACACTCAGTGTATACGAGGACGGATGATCATCCAGCTACACCCAGTATATACGAGGACGGATGATCATCCTGCTACACTCAGTATATACGAGGACGGATGATCATCCTGCTACACTCAGTGTATACGAGGACTGATGATCATCCAGCTACACTCAGTGTATACGAGGACTGATGATCATCCAGCTACACCCAGTGTATACGAGGACTGATGATCATCCTGCTACACTCAGTGTATACGAGGACTGATGATCATCCTGCTACACTCAGTGTATACGAGGACTGATGAGCATCCTGCTACACTCAGTACATATGAGGACGGATGATCATCCTGCTACACTCAGTGTATACGAGGACGGATGATCATCCTGCTACACTCAGTGTATACGAGGACGGATGATCATCCTGCTACACTCAGTGTATACGAGGACGGATGATCATCCTGCTACACTCAGTGTATACGAGGACGGATGATCATCCAGCTACACTCAGTGTATACGAGGACGGATGATCATCCAGCTACACTCAGTGTATACGAGGACGGATGATCATCCGCTACACTCAGTGTATACGAGGACGATGATCATCCAGCTACACTCAGTGTATACGAGGACGGATGATCTCCGCTACACTCAGTGTATACAAGGACGGATGATCATCCAGCTACACTCAGTGTATACGAGGACGGATGATCATCCAGCTACACTCAGTGTATACAGGACGGATGATCATCATGTTTAGAACTCAAAAGACAAGACTGATCCTACACAGCTGCTGAAGTAGAAGCAAGTGATTTCTTTAAATATGCTTGAAAAAACGTCATTCCAAAATAAAAGAATTGTTCTCTTGCTTACTCTAGCCAGCAAGCTAAAAGCATTTCTGAAAAATAAAAAGAGGAGTTTCACACAACTTGAAACAATTGTCATTAAGAACATAAGAACATAAGAAAGGAGGAACACTGCAGCAGGTCTGTTGCCCATACTAGGCAGAGTCTTTCACAATTCATCCCACTATGAGGACTCCATTTTCAACGCTACCCAAGCAATAAGCTTTGATAAATCTATTTACTCATGTGAAAGTTCCATTCAAATCCAACCCCCTCTCATGTATTTGTCCAACCTTAAGAGACAGACTGAAGCAACTTGGTAATTTCACTACACTCCCTATAGGCTAACAGTATGGGTAGCTTTAAAAATAGGTTGGACAAATTTCGAGATGGTTTGGGTTCTGGAGGAACCTGATTAGCGTGGGCCGGTAGGCTGGCTGGCTGTCTCTTCCATGGGGGCCTGTCGTGCGTTATTTCTGTACTGCTGATTGTCATATAAACCTTGTTTGTTGATACCAAGAGTGTTTTTAAAATATATATATATAAATATATATATATATATATATATATATATATATATATATATATATATATATATATATATAGTAGATGGCGGGAATATTTTGATTAACTTTTAAATGTTGATGAAAAAAGGGAGGCGGTAATTTCATGTACTGGCCAGGGAGGTACAACATCGTTTAGGAGTGAAGAAGAGCAGGATGTGAGTGTGGGGGAGGTGCGTGAGGCATTACGTAGAATGAAAGGGGTAAAGCAGCTGGAACTGACGGGATCATGACAGAAATGTTAAAAGCAGGGGGATATAGTGCTGGAGTGGTTGGTATTTTTGTTTAATAAATGTATGAAAAGGGAAGGTACCTAGGGATTGGCAGAGAGCATGTATAGTTCCTTTATATAAAGGGAAGGGGGATAAAAGAGAGTGTAAAAATTATAGGGGAACAAGTTTACTGAGTATACCTGGTAAAGTGTATGGCAGGGTTATTATTGAAAGAATTAGAGGTAAGACAGTGAGTAGGATTGCAGATGAGCAAGGAGGCTTTAGAGTGGGTAGGGATGTGTAGATGAAGTGTTTACAGTGAAGCATATATGTGAACAGTATTTAGATAAAGGTAGAGAAGTTTTCATTGCATTTATGGATTTAGAAAAGGCATATGATAGAGTGGATAGGGGAGCAATGTGGCAAATGTTGCAAGTGTATGGAATAGGTAGTAAGTTACTGAAGGCTGTAAAGAGTTTTTATGAGGATAGTGAGGCTCAGGTTAGGGTGTGTAGAGAGGGAGATTACTTCCCGGTAAAAGTAGGTTTTAGACAGGGATGTGTAATGTCACCATGGTTGTTTAATATATTTATAGGTGGGGTTGTAAAATAAATAAATGCTAGGGTGTTGGGGAGAGGGGGGATTAAATTATGGGGAATTAAATGCAAAATGGGAGTTGACACAGTTACTTTTTGCTGATGATACTGTGCTTATGGGAGATTCTAAAGAAAAGTTGCAAATGTTAGTGGACGAGTTTGGGAGAGTGTGTAAAGGTAGAAAGTTGAAAGTGAACATAGATAAGAGTAAGGTGATGAGGGTATCAAACGATTTAAATAAAGAAAAATTGGATATCACATTGGAGAGAGGGATTATGGAAGAAGTAAATGTTTTCAGATATTTGGGAGTTGACGTGTCAGCGGATGGGTTAATGAAGGATGAGGTTAACCATAGAATTGATGAAGGAAAAAAGGTGAGTGGTGCATTGAGGTATCTGTGGAGACAAAAAACGTTATCCATGGAGGCAAAGAAGGAAATGTACGAAAGTATAGTGGTACCAACACTCTTATATGGGTGTGACGCATGGGTTGCAAATGTTGCAGCGAGGAGGAGGCTGGAGGCAGTGGAGATGTCCTGTCTAAGGGCAATGTGTGTTGTAAATATTATGCAGAAAATTCGGAATGTGGAAATTAGGAGAAGGTGTGGTGTTACTAAAAGTATTTGTCAGAGGGCTGAAGAGGGGTTGTTGAGGTGGTTTGGTCATTTAGAGAGAATGGATCAAAGTAGAATGACTTGGAGAGCGTATAAATCTGTAGGGGAAGGAAGGCGGGGTAGGGGTCGTCCTAGAAAAGATTGGAGGGAGGGGGTAAAGGTTTTGTGGGCGAGGGGCTTCGACTTCCAGCAAGCATGTGTGAGCGTGTTAGATATGAGTGAATGGAGACGAATGGTTTTTGGGACATGACGATCTGTTGGAGTGTGAGCAGGGTAACATTTTGTGAAGGGATTCAGGGAAACCAGTTAATTGATTTAGTTGGACTTGAGTCCTGGAAATGGGAAGAACAATGCCTGCACTTTAAAGGAGGGGTCTGAGATAGTGACAGCTGGGAGGGACTATTCTCAGCTGTCGTATCTGAGCGCCTCTGCAAAGACTGATTATGTATGAGTGTGGTGAAAGTGTTGAATGATGTTGAAAGTATTTTCTTTTTGGGGATTTTCTTTCTTTTGGTAACCCTGCCTCGGTGGAGACGGCCGACTTGATTAATATATATATATATATATATATATATATATATATATATATATATATATATATATATATATATATATAACAGTGGACCCTCGGTTTTCGTTCACCTCCAAACTAAAACAATTATGTAAGTGTATTTTCGTAAGTGCTTTTGTAAGTATATTTTTGGGGTTCTGAAACGACTAATCTAATTTACATTTGTCCTTATGGGAATAAATTCGTTCGGTAACGGCACTCAAACAGCATTCTGGAACGAATTTTCAACGAAAACCGAGGGTCCACTGTATATATATTATTGTAATGATTGTAACCACGAACGAGTGGTATTGATCAATAACAACACTGCGACTAGCCAAGGACTCGAACCCATGCTGCTTTCGCCCGCCTCATGGTGAGCGAAAACACATGACGCTCTAATCCAAGTTTCTGAAGTTGAACCAGAATTTGCCTCAGAATTATGTGGGTTGAATATCTGTGGCTGTCTTTCTTGTTATTGCAGATGCTTCCATCTTTAAATGAATTTATTTTAATGAGCCCCGTTTCCTTTATATAACTTTTAGAAGTCTTCCCTCTAAATGTTATCGTTTTCTCGTCACTTTAAATGGACACGTTGTCCCTTGGAAGGTTACCCAACGTGAACAGAGACTCTCATACACTGAAACTCCAGTGGTAAGGTTACTAGAAAATCAATGAGTATTGCTCACCCCGGATGGTACCTATAGTCTAAATTTTAGGGTCTGGCTCAAGGACTATCAGCCTGTGGTCTGCTTTTTCTCACTCACAAGGCTGCCAAATCACAGGTTGAATGTCCCGCCTACCTGCCCACCCGCCTTTACGCCCGCCCGCCCACTCTTCCTAACGTCCGCTCTTCAAATAACGCTCTCCCACCCACTCTAACGCCCACCCGCCTTAACGCCAACAAGGCCTCCCGCCATCCCAAACTCACGCTCGCCCTCTTGCCTACCCGCCTCCCGCCAACACGTATATCCCCCCCACCCCAAATTCCCCAGCCCGCCAGGCAGCGCTGCCAAACGTGACTCAGAGGGACACCCCTCAGGCTCCGTTGCCAAACCTCTCACTCGCGGTCATTGACCCTAGTGGGAGCGTGGACACCGTAGAGTTTACCAGACTTGCTATTCTTAATGGATGTCTGTCTATACGTTGGGTCTCTCCCAGCCATTCTTCCGTCAATATTCCTGGCAGCCCATCGTAGACAGTCCCACGACTCGAAATGACGAAGCTGGTGTCTGTACACCAGTGACTAACAGACGGGCGGAGTTTGTTGACCCCTGAGAGAGAAATGGGGACGGGCGAGGTTTAATAACATCCCTGGATATAATCAATCCAACGCGGGGTTTATTACTCTTTATAATATGGAGAGAACAGGGTGAACCTTCCTTCCCGACGGCTCTATGGTGTGTGCATTTTCTGGTATGTGCCTGTGAATGTGTGTGTGTGTGATGTGAATGAATGTGCGGTCGCCTGTGTAGCGCTCCCTGTGTGTGTGTGTGTGTGTGTGTGTGTGTGTGTGTGTGTGTGTGTGTGTGTGTGTGTTACTCTACTATGTACCCTGTCCCAGGCGGATATGTAGAGGGAAAGCCTTGGATATAAATGTTGACATAGTTGAGGTAGCAGGCAAAGAGTTGCCCAAGTCTTAGGACTACCGACTCACTCTTAGTGTCCTGTCGAGACAGTACTGGACTACCTGTTCCACCTAGGCTACCTAGCCTCCTTCAACCATTTCAAGTTACCTAGTTAGGCATCTCTGTAAATCCCATTATTATTATTACATTCAAAAGTCAACACCACATCCACATGGGCCATACTTTTTTTTCATGAATATCTACTTCCCTACAGAGTTCATTTGGGACACCCAGCCTATATACACACACTAAACTGAGTTAATTATCTTGGTTCAGCAGATTGCTCATCTGTACAAAAATGTTCGTATGTCCTGATGTAATAATTACATCCGTCTAGCCGTACCTATCCTCTCGATGGAGCTTGCTTTAGGCTGGTGAGCGGCTATTGATCCAAGGGACTGGACTAGTTCTTGTCTTCCTTGAATCGAACATGATTGCCTCCCACTGACACATAAGCTGCATGACCCTTACGGATTTAGCGTTTTCCTTATAAATGCAATAATAATAATAAAAGAATAACAACTAAAAAAAAAATAATAATAATAATAATAATAATAATAATAATAGCCTTACCTGACCAAACCATATCTGACCAAATCATATCAGTCCAAACCTTACCTGGCCAAACCTTACTTGGCCAAACCTTACCTGGCCAAACCTTACTTGGCCAAACCTTACTTGGCCAAACCTTACTTGGCCAAACGAAGTCTTTTTTTTTTACACGCTACAGAAAAATATCAAATCAACAGAACCTAAGCAAGACTCTTCATTGATGACCTTAACTATATGAGTCGCGGGATTCAAGCAGCTTTTGTTCAAGCAACGTTTACAAGAATATAAACATAATATTGTCTATATTCTTGCGTATATGTGTTGCCTGTTAACCACAAGAACATGGACGTCCAACATGGACGTACAACATGGACGTGCAACATGGACGTGCAACATGGACGTGCAATATGGACGTGCAACATGCGGTCCATTCGACTCTAAGAATTCAGGACCTTCCTGAGAATTTGGGCCCCCATTTTTTTTTACCTATTTAACTTCTAGATCAGTAGGATCTAACTTCCGCCATTTTTCATTAATGATATAAGAAATTGCTTATTTTTTTTAATAACAGGCTATACCTCACCGTTGATAGCAATAAAAAAAATCTTGCGGCCCACAGAAATATGGATTTCCGTTCAAGTGGGCTGTTCCTGAATAAATTTTGATGCCGCTTTACTAAGCCTAAGAAAACTTAGCCTCGTTGGACTGAAATAATTAGGCAATAATTTTAAAACCCACACACACACACACACACACACACACACACACACACACACACACACACACACACTCACTCACACATAGATACACACACACACATGTGTATACCTCGTAAAATACCATGTAATGTGTATACCTCGTAAAATACCATGTAATAATTTCTAGAATAATTTCTTACCTTGTATATAGCTCATCTTACCTTAAGATTTCACTATGTCTCAGTATTGTCTTGGGCACTGGATGCCCTCCAGTGTGTCAATATCCTCTCTGAGTCATGGTGACCAAAACTATTCTTAACATTCTAGTTACGGATATGACATACCTATGAGGACTCCCTCTTTGTATATGTTCAGTATGTAAAGAGGCATTCCTCACATTCAATATGCAATATTGCAAATATATTATACTAAGAGGCATTCCTCACACACTAACAATCGACTAACACAGACTGAGTCACTGAGGATAACTTGACCCAATCAAGATTTAAATGATATACCAATTGAGTATGGAACGAAATAGAATGACTTTGAGAGTGTGCGAATGTGGTGGAGGAAGGCGGGGTAGGGGTCGGCCTAGGAACGGTTGGAGGGAGGGGGTAAAGGAGGTTTTGTGTGCGAGGGGCTTGGACTTCCAGCAAGCATGCGTTTTCGTGTTAGGAGCGAATGGAGACAAATGGTTTTTAGGACTTGACGTGCTGTTGGAGTGTGAGCAGGGTAACATTTATGAAGGGATTCAGGGAAACCGGCAGGCCGGACTTGAGTCCTGGAGATGGGAAGTACAGTTCCTGCACTCTGAAGGAGGGATGTTAATGTTGCAGTTTATAACTTGCGCGCCTCTGGCAAGACAGTGATAGAGTGAATGATGGTGAAAGTTTTTTTCTTCTTGGTGGGAAACGGCCGACGTGTTAATAATAATACAAAAAATGAGTCAGTTTCCATTTTTTTTGTTGCTTTACTAAAACTACCTACTTGGCTTTAAATTATTTGACATTATTTCTAATTATTTTTTTTTCATTATTTGCGTTTATAAGTCGTTAGAAGTGTTGTAACTTTGCTATTTTTGTCATCAATGAATTTTGATATAGAGGAGAATATGGCAAACCAGCGATGTCAAGTATGGCAAGCTTATTGTTATTACTTTCATGGGGGAGCGCTAAACCTGTAGCGGTGGTCATCCATCGCCTGGGAGAATGGGATGTATTCAGGCTCGATCCAAGTAAGGGAAAGGTCAGCTCCAATTCCTTGGATTAAGATCCTTTCACCAACTGCCCCTCGTGGCTGATGCTTCGCTACAGTGACTCACTGTCGACTGTGAGATTGAAGGGCTGATGTCTCTTTACATTAGCTAAGTTGACGCAAGGGGGGCTCTAGATTTAAGGAGTTGGAGCTATATCTCCCCCCCCCCGTGAATCAAACTTGATGACATCCCATTCCACAGGTGCTGGCTGCTTCCCCTCCTTCCAGATCATTTTGATCCCCTACTGTTAGCGTTCGTTCCCATCTTGTAAGTAGCATAATAGGGTAGCAGCACCCTGCTGATGTATCCAGTTTTGTTTAATAAAACAGATTATCTCAGTATAAGTCTGCATTTTATAACTGTGTCATACACCTAGCTTGTGTCGTCCCAGCTGCTGAGTACAGGTGCAGGCAGTGTGTCATGCACCTAGCTTGTGTCGTCCCAGCTGCTGAGTACAGGTGTAGGCAGTGTGTCATGCACCTAGCTTGTGTCGTCCCAGCTGCTGAGTACAGGTGCAGGCAGTGTGTCATGCACCTAGCTTGTGTCGTCCCAGCTGCTGAATACAGGTGCAGGCAGTGTGTCATGCACCTAGCTTGTGTCGTCCCAGCTGCTGAGTACAGGTGCAGGCAGTGTGTCATGCACCTAGCTTGTGTCGTCCCAGCTGCTGAGTACAGGTGCAGGCAGTGTGTCATGCACCTAGCTTGTGTCGTCCCAGCTGCTGAATACAGGTATAGGCAGTGTGTCATACACCTAGCTTGTGTCGTCCCAGCTGCTGAATACAGGTGTAGGCAGTGTGTCATGCACCTAGCTTGTGTCGTCCCAGCTGCTGAGTACAGGTGCAGGCAGTGTGTCATCCACCTAGCTTGTGTCGTCCCATCTGCTGAATACAGGTGCAGGCAGTGTGTCATGCACCTAGCTTGTGTCGTCCCAGCTGCTGAGTACAGGTGCAGGCAGTGTGTCATACACCTAGCTTGTGTCGTCCCAACTGCTGAATACAGGTGCAGGCAGTGTGTCATGCACCTAGCTTGTGTCGTCCCAGCTGCTGAGTACAGGTGTAGGCAGTGTGTCATGCACCTAGCTTGTGTCGTCTCAGCTGCTGAGTACAGGTGTAGGCAGTGTGTCATGCACGTATCACCCCCAGGTGATGTGTAGGTATCAAGATAGCAAGATACGCTTACCTAGATCCAGTTGACGTTACCTTGAGTGTCTAAGGAAACGAGTTTATGTGCATAAAATGTGTAAATAAATCCGGATACTGACTTAACAAGGCGAACACAACGAGGGTGATATAAGAAACTTCGGTCTATTATTTATACACGAGAATATTCTAGTCAATAGACTTACGTAAGGACATTTGAGACACGCCAGAGTATTAGCGATGTTTTGTTTATCAGGATAAATGGAAGCACTTCCTACACAGGTGTTAGTCGTATGGCGGTGATGGTGGTGGTTTATTCTTCGGGTAAATAGACCAGTGCCTCCTAACACGGTTCTTTCTTAAACGATGACCCGGTTAATTAAACGTCCGCTGGCTTAACCGAGCTAAAAAAAATTTCAAGAATCATTACTTAGTGGAATTTAAAATAATTAAAGGCTACCAGAGTGTAACTTTTGGTCATCTGACTGAGACCTTCAGTTGGCAAAAAAAAAAAAAAAATGATCACAAGATGTGAAGGTATGTTTCCCATTGTCAAGTCACAACTGAGCGGAAAAAAGGGCAGAGAAGACAAAAAAAAAAAAAAAACTGGTGGCGAAGATGAAGGAGGAAGACGACACTGGTGGTGGTAATGTTCTGTCTGCTAACCTTCCTCTGCCGGGATGCGACACACAACAATCGACTAACACTCAGGTACATATTTAATAATACGTGACCAGGGACAACAAGCGTAAGGAGAAGATTGAGACACTTATGCAACATATGGGAATCTTTATTGAAGAAACGTTTCGCCACACAGTTGCTTCATCAGTCCAATACAAAGCAGAAAGGTGTAAGGAGAGGAGGAGTTTGAGGTAATCAGTCCCTCACCTTCCTTCTTTGTATTGGACTGATGAAGCCACTGTGTGGCGAAACGTTTCTTCAATAAATATTCCCATATGTTGCATAAGTGTCTCAATCATCAACTTGTCGGTTTTTAAACCCTTTATGACAAACGTAAGGAGGTTTGCACATTGATCTCGACTTGCTCAGGACTGAACCCGAGTCCGTCGGTTTTAGATCGAAGGGATAACAAACCACATAATTCTAGCTCCTCGCCCCTAACTCAATTCCATGCAATAGAGTTAAAATATAGCATTCTTAGTCACTCTTCAGAAGACTCAAGATGCTCAAGATTAGCTTACTAATCCTTCTATATACACATTTAAAGATAAATTTCATTCTTTGGTGCAATGAAATGAACCAGACCGCGAAGATGAAGCAGAATGATAACTGTTATATGGTAATTGTTCCCAGGAACATCGCCCCTGCGCCCCGGCCTCAGATAAGGCCTCCTAAATTATTAAGTAAACACTACAGGTTAAGAAATATTTAGCAACAAGCAATAAAGTTCTTAACCACGGGCACAATTAGTGAACACCCTATGAACAACTGTTATCCAAGACCATATAACCAGCTACCAGTAGACACCAGAAATGTTGCTCAAGATAAACACCAGCAATCCTGACAGAGTGCAACACATTTAACAAGCTTTCGTTTCATATAACAAAACAGCCTTACCTTCCTGGATGGTTATTTTAAAGATAACATTTGCATTATAATTTCCTATCAAAACATTATCCAGGAATGGAATACTGGTTGGTAAAAAGCGTTTAAAAATTACTAAGGTTTATCCACAAGTGTAATGATAAAATAACAAGGAAAAATATGTAAGACCACACTTAGTTAACACTAAAGCCTGAGGCTTTGTAGGAAAGGAGAGGTTTTGTGGCACTGGTGCCACCAGAGGGAATGCTTATAAACAATAAAGGCTGGCTGACGGAAGGATATACAAATACCTAATAATCGTATACCAGTATCCAAAAACTTTATAATAATATCAGGATAACAGAAGAACAGTAACATGATAATTCTTCTGTTAAATAATTACAGTTTACAAGACCATAATTATCTTACTGATAACCCATCTGGTGTCCAGAGGGTACTGCCCAGCTCTCACCACGATAGCACCGATAACATTAACACAACTATATATATATATATATATATATATATATATATATATATATATATATATATATATATATATATATATATATTAGTATTTTAACACAGAATTGGTCTAGACTATTCATTCTTAATAAACAATTTTTTACAAATTGTTACCAGTTACATATCTAGGAAGTTGATGTAGAGGGGAACAGGACTTTCTACTCTCGCCTGGTCGGTACCTGTTCGTTTCCGTTCCTGATACGGGTAACTGGTGGGTGTGTTCCTGGCTTTCTACGTACGCACACACACACACACACACACACACACACACACACACACACACACACACACACATACAATTCCCGGTGGGGCAGAAACATTTCGAAGTGTTTCCTTACATACACACACACACACATATATACAACAGGCCTAGTGTCTAATTGACATGTGCCTAGGACAAAATGGTAACTAACATACACACACGTGGAAACACTGCGATACCTATGTAACCTGAGCAAATTACTGACAAAGAAAGGTTAGATTCTGGTACATCAATGCATATGGAATCATAAACAAAAACAGGAAAATAGAGAATAGCAGAGGCAATACCAGACGTCATCATAGGGACGAAACTAACACCAGAACCGTGAGTTATATATATATATATATATATATATATATATATATATATATATATATATATATATATATATATATATATATATATATATATATATATATATACAATTTCTAAAGTTATCAGTTATCAGATTTAAACTCTCGTTGACAACTTGCTACTCTGGTGACCAATTCACTGCCATATTACATACATAATATTCGAAGACAATTTTTGTCATTTCCACAACTTATATCCATAACTCGTTCCGTACCATTGAGCAAAGGTGTCAGCCAATTTAAACGAAAGGGAAATATCCTTATTTGTGCTTCAATCTATGCTGGGTTCTTAGTCTTTCAAAAATCCTGGGGAAGGAGTGGTACTTTTCACTGAGCAGGGGCCCGCACCCTTACGCAGGATCCTCTCAAACATCGTGTATCTTGTGTCCTCTGTGTCCTCTGTGCTCGTTGTTTCTACACTGTCCCTCCTACGGACCTGGCTGAATTGTGTGTCTGTGTATATGTGTACTCACATAGTTGTAGTTGCAGGGGCCAATTTATAGCTCCTGACCCCGCATCTTCGCTGGTCGTTACTAGCTGTACTCTTTCCCTTCTCCATGAGCTTCATCGAACCTCTTCTTAAAGCTATGTATGGATCCTGCCTCCACTACATCACTTTCCAGGCTGTTCCACTTCCTGACAACACTATGAGTATGTGTGTGTGTACTCACCTAACTGTGATTGCAGGGGTCAATTCATAGCTCCTGGCCCCTGTGTGTGTGTGTGCGCGCACGTGCACGCTCGCGTCCCCGCTCTCTCTCTCTTGCGCTCACACACACACACACACACACAAACACGTGCTCAGCTTCAAAAGGCCTAGGCTAGCCAGTTCAAAGTCAAGGTCACCACACCCGCCTATCTCTAAGGCACAGTTGCCAAGCAGGCCTCGCTCGGTTGAATTTATGTGCTGCCACAGCGGACATGGACGCCCACCACGCAAATACTTTCCAGCATAGCCAGACATGCAGCCTCTGGAAGACATCTGATGTTGCAGAGTGATAACACCCTTTAAAGTAGGTTGTACCTTGATCCAAGGGACTGCAGCTACGCTCCCTTGTATCGAATTCCATTACATCCTTATAAATGAAGAAAATAATGTATGCAGATAGAGAAAATAAAGTGTAATAAGGAAGTACCGTTCAGAGAAGAGCACCAGCTTTTACAGTTTGAGTCAACCGATTAAAATAAACTATTTTTATTTTAATAAAATCTAAGTACAGGAAAAGGCAGGAAAGGGCAAATACACCTCCCTCCCCTGCCCCTTCTAGGGGGATACCCCAGACTGCCCCTTCCCGGGGATACCCCTGACAGCAGAGTTAAATTACGAACCAGAAAAAAATCAAGAAATATACGACAAAATTTACACTCCTTCACTGACGTGTACACACTCACACTCCTTCACTGACGTGCACACACTCACACTCCTTCACTGACGTGTACACACTCACACTCCTTCACTGACGTGTACACACACTCCTTCACTGACGTGTACACACTCACACTCCTTCACTGACGTGCACACACTCACACTCCTTCACTGACGTGTACACACTCTTTCACTGACGTGTACACACACTCACACTCCTTCACTGACGTGTAGACACACTCCTTCACTGACGTGTACACACTCACACTCCTTCACTGACGTGTACACACTCACACTCCTTCACTGACGTGTACACCCTCACGCTCCTTCACTGACGTGTACACACACACTTTTTCACTGACGTGTACACACACTCCTTCATTGACGTGTACACAAACTCCTTCAATGACGTGTACACACTCACACTCCTTCAATGACGTGTACACACACTCCTTCACTGACGTGTACACACTCACACTCCTTTACTGACGTGTGCACACACACTCCTTCACTGACGTGTACACACACTCCTTCACTGACGTGTACACAAACTCCTTCAATGACGTGTACACACTTACACTTTCACTGACGTGTACACACTCACACTCCTTCAATGACGTGTACACACACTCCTTCACTGACGTGTACACACTCACACTCCTTTACTGACGTGTGCAAACACACTCCTTCACTGACGTGTACAAACACTCCTTCACTGACGTGTACAAACACTCCTTCACTGACGTGTACACACACTCCTTCACTGACGTGTACACAAACTCCTTCAAAGACGTGTACACACTCACACTCTTTCACTGACGTGTACACACTCACACTCCTTCAATGAGGTGTACACACACTCCTTCACTAACTAACATGTACACACTCACACTCCTTCACTGACGTGTACACACACTCCTTTACTGACGTGTACACACTCTACACTCCTTCACTGACGTGTACACACCTCACACATCCTTCACTGACGTGTACACACTCACACTCCTTCACTGACGTGACACACTCACACTCCTTCACTGACGTGTACACACTAATACCTTCACTGACGTGCACACTCACCCTTCACTGACGTGTACACACTCACACTCCTTCACTGACGTGTACACACTCACACTCCTTCACTGACGTGTACACACTCACACTCCTTCACTGACGTGTACACACTCACACTCCTTCACTGACGTGTACACACTCACACTCCTTCACTGACGTGTACACACTCACACTCCTTCACTGACGTGTACACACACTCCTTCACTGACGAGTACACACTCACACTCCTTCAATGACGTGTACACACACTCCTTCACTGACGTGTACACACTCACACTCCTTCACTGACGTGTACACACTCACACTCCTTCACTGACGTGTACACACTCACACTCCTTCACTGACGTGTACACACTCACACTCCTTCACTGACGTGTACACACTCACACTCCTTCACTGACGTTCACACTCACACTCCTTCAATGACGTGTACACACTCACACTCCTTCAATGACGTGTACACACACTCCTTCACTGACGTGTACACACTCACACTCCTTCACTGACGTGTACACACTCACACTCCTTCACTGACGTGTACACACTCACACTCTTTCAATGACGTGTACACACACACACTCTTTCAATGACGTGTACACACACTCCTTCACTGGCGTGTACACACACTCCTTTACTGACGTGTACACACTCACACTCCTTCAATGACGTGTACACACTCACACTCCTTCACTGACGTGTACACACTCACACTCTTCAATGACGTGTACACACTCACACTTCTTCACTGACGCGTACACACACTCCTTCACTGACGTGTACACACACTCCTTCACTGACGTGTACACACACTCCTTCAATGACGTGTACACACTCACACTCCTTCACTGACGTGTACACACTCACACTCTTTCAATGACGTGTACACACTCACACTCTTTCAATGACGTGTACACACTCACACTCTTTCAATGACGTGTACACACACACACTCTTTCAATGACGTGTACACACACTCCTTCACTGACGTGTACACACACCCCTTCACTGACGGGTACACACTCACACTCCTTCAATGACGTGTACACACTCACTCTCTTTCACTGACGTGTACACACTCACACTCTTTCACTGACGTGTACACACACACACTTTTTCAATGACGTGTACACACTCACACTCCTTCAATGACGTGTACACACTCACACTCCTTCACTGACGTGTACACACTCACACTCCTTCAATGACGTGTACACACACTCCTTCAATGACGTGTACACACTCACACTCCTTCACTGACGTGTACACACACTCCTTCACTGACTTGTACACACTCACACTCCTTCACTGACGTGTACACACTCACACTCCTTCACTGACGTGTACACACTCACACACTCCTTCAATGACGTGTACACACACACACTCCTTCCCTGACGTGTTCACACTCACACTCCTTCACTGACGTGTACACACTCACACTCCTTCACTGACGTGTACACACTCACACCCTTCACTGACGTGTACACACTCACACTCCTTCACTGACGTGTACACACTCACACTCCTTCACTGACGTGTACACACTCACACTCCTTCACTGACGTGTACACACTCACACTCCTTCACTGACGTGTATACACTCACACTCCTTCACTGACGTGTACACTCACACTCCTTCACTTTGATGGTGTCGTTTCCAATACGACACCATCAAAAGTATTCTATTTATGTACATCGCTAAACCGTCCTAAAGTAATTCATTGCTTGGAGTGGTGCAGGATCGACCCTACGTCTACTAAGCTCTGGACAAGCGCCCTACCTAACTGAACTATGATACTCATGCATTTTCTTTTTATTAGAAGTAATAAAGTTATCAATCAAATAAGTGTCAGAGACCCAAGACTGTTCAACAGCCTCCCACCAGCCATAAGGGGAATTACCAATAGACCTCTGGTTGCCTTCAGGAGGAAGCTGGACATATACCTAGTCAGTACCCGATCAGCCAGGCTGTGTTTCGTATGTTGGACTGCGTGTGGCCAACAGTAACAGCCTGGTTGATCAGACCCTGATCTCCCAGGAGGACTGGTTAAGGAATGGCCCGCAGAGGCGTTGACCCCCGGAACACCCTCCTTGTAATGGTGGAGGCTCGATTCTCCGACCGCTGATCGCCTGTCCAGCAAATGGAAAGTGGCAAAGAATGTTTTAACTAAGGGTCAAGAATGTGCGGAAACATATGTCTGTCCACTTAAGTGGTATTTTTATTTGAACTTGCTAATTAATTCTACTTTGAGTGATAAGACCTTACCCCTGGCACGACAGTATTCTGGGGAAAGTGCTAAACCCATAAGGATAATTCAACTGCTAGGTAAGTGGAGATAATCAGGTCAGAGACAAGGGTAGTTTCAACTCCTTTGATCAAGAGCCCTTCAGGAAGTGAAAGAAATACGGCATAGCAGTCGGAAGTTTGACAGGGTACGGCATAAGCTGGCATCAGAACGGTGTAAGCTGGCGTCAGTATGGTGTAAGCTGGCATCAGTATGGTGTAAGCTGGCGTTAGTATGGCGTTAGCTGGCATTAGTATGGTGTAAGTTGGCGTCAGTATGGTGTAAGCTGGCGTCAGTATTGTGTTAGCTGGCATCAGTATGGTGTAAGCTGGCGTCAGTATAGTGTAAACTGGGCATAAGTATTGTGTAAGCTGGCGTCAGTATGGTGTAAGCTGGCATCAGTATGGTGTAAGCTGGTATCAGTATGGTGTAAGCTGGCGTCAGCGTGATGTAAGCTGGCATCAGTATGGTGTAAGGTGGCGTCAGTATGGTGTAAGCTGGCATCATATGGTGTAACCTGGCGTCAGTATGGCTAGAGTCGTTTGGTGTTACCTGGCGTCAGCATTGTTTAAGCTGGCATCAGTATTGTATAACCTGGCTTCAGTATGGTGTAAGCTGGCGTCGTTTGGTCTAACTTGGCGTCAGTATGATACAAACTGGCGTCAGTATGATGTACCCTGACTTCAGTATGGTTTAAGATGGCGTCAGTATGGTGTAAACTCACGTCAATATGGTGCAAGCCGGTGTCAGTATCGTATAAGCTGGCGTCAGTATCGCATAAGCTGGCGTCAGTACTGTATAATCTGGCGTCAGTATCGTATAAACTGGCGTCAGTATCGTATAAGCTGGCGTCAGTATCGTATAAGTTGGCGTCAGTACCGTATAATCTGGCGTCAGTATCGTATAAGCTGGCGTCAGTATCGTATAAGCTGGCGTCAGTATTACAAGTCAAGGTGTCATCGACCGTCCTCCAGGTCGTAGTGGGCCAGACGTGGCACCACCGCAAGGTGTGTGTGTGTAGAGGTGGCATCAGCGCCTCAGTCTCGCACGTGAGGTAGGGGTCGCTGACCGAGACTCATCATATAAACTCAGCTGGCTTCCCCCACCTGGCGCTCCCCCACCTGGCGCTCCCTTTCCACCCCTTTCCAAGGAAGAAGGGGGATGAACGGATGCTCCTGAAGGCATCTTGTTGCGAGGAACTGGAGCTATACCTTTCTTCGGATCAAATAACTCACATTGCTGACATGGGTTAAGTTATACGTAAGTTACCTTATATGTAAATTACATTAAAGTTAGACGTTACCTCAATTTAAATTATACGCAAGTAACCCCTAATTTAAGTAATCTACCCTTAAGTTATAAGGGGTCAACGCCCCCCGCGTCCCGGTCCCAGACCAGTGCCAAAAAAAAAAAAAAAGAAGAGGAGAGACCTAAATACAATAACTGCCTTCATTACCTTTTATTCCTCATCAGCTGTATAACCCCTCAGGGTTTATCGCTTTCGCTTGAACAATTACAACATCCCACCTCATACTGGCCTGGCAACCCACTTTATACTGGCTTGATAACCCACCTCATACTGGCTTGATAACCCACCACATACTAGCTTGATAACCCACCTCGTAATGGCTTGATAACCCACCTCGTAATGGCTTGATAACCCACCTCGTACTGGCTTGATAACCCACCTCATACCGGCTTGATAACCCATTTGACACTGGTTTGACAAGCCACCTCAAACTGGCTAGATAACCCACTTCATACTGACTTGATAACCCACTCGTATTAGCTTGATAAGACATCTCATACTGCCTTGATAAGCCACCTCATACTGGCTTGATAAGTCATCTCATACTGGCTTGATAAGCCATCTCATACTGGCTTGATAAGCCATCTCATACTGGCTTGATAAGTCACCTCATGCTGGCCTGATAAGCCACCTCATACTGGCTTGGTAACCCACTTTCATACTGCTTTTATATAGTCACTTCACATTGTCCTGATAATACCTCATAATGGTTATAACGCACTCTCAGGAGACTTTAAACCCCATACACGATTGTCTCAAAATACCTCGGTCAATGATTAGGAATGCAAGCAGCTCAGTCAGGAGACTAAACCCTGCAAGCTGACAGAGCCTGGAGAGGCAAAGGTTAACTCAGGTCTGATCGTGAGGAATGGAGGACAGCCCAGACTTGGCTCAGCCTTCAAGCAGCAGCTACCTCCTCTTGAAGGGCCAAAGGTTGATACAACCTGCGGGGCCAGGCCATCTGGTGACTACCACCACTGGCACTTCTACTGCTAGCACTACCTACCTGCTTGCACTACCAACCTGCTGGCACTACCAACCTGCTGGCACTACCTACCTTCTGGCACTACCTACCTGCTGGCACTCTCTATCTGCTGGCACTACCAACCTGCTGGCACTACCAAATTGCTGGCACTACTTACCTGCTGGCACTACCTACCTGCTGGCACTACCTACCCGTTGGCACTCCCTACTTGCTGGCACTCCCTACCTGCTGGCAACTGCCTACCTTCTGGCACTCCTACCTGCTGGCACTACCTACCTGCTAGCACTACCTACCTACTGGTACTCCCTACCTGCTGGCACTCCCTACCTTCTGGCACTACCTACCTGCTGACACTACCTACCTTCTGGCACTCCCTACCTGCTGGCACTACCTACCTGCTGGCACTCCCTATCTGCTTGCACTACCAACCTGCTGGCACTCCCTACCTGCTGGCACTAAAACCTGCTGGCACTGCCTACACGTTGGCACTCCCTACTTGCTGGCACTCCCTACCTGCTGGCAACTGCCTACCTTCTGGCACTCCCTACATGCTGGCACTAACTACCTGCTGGCACTACCTCAATGCTGACACTACCTACATGCTAGCATTACCTACCTGCTGGTTCTCTCTACCTGCTGGCACTCCCTACCTTCTGGCACTACCTACCTGCTGACACTACCTACCTGCTGACACTCCCTATCTGCTGGCACTACCTACCTGCTGGCACTACCTACCTGCTGGCACTACTTACCTGCTGGCACTACCTACCTGCTGGCACTCCCTACCTGCTCCCAGTTGAACAATCGATGTTAAGCTTAATGTTACCTTTACACCGGGCTGTGTGTGTGTGTGTGTGTGTGTGTGTGTGTGTGTACTCACCTAGTTGTAGTTGCAGGGGTCGAGTCACAGCTCCTGGCCCCGCCTTTTCACTGGCCTCTACTAGGTCACTCTTGCTGCTCCGTGAGCTTTATCATACCTCTTCTTAAAGCTGTGTGTGGATGTGTGGATGTGTACTCACCTAATTGTACTCACCTAATTGTGGTTGCAGGGGTCGAGACTCAGCTCCTGGCCCCGCCTCTTCGCTGTCTGCTACTGGGTCTCTGCTCTCCCTGCTCCATGAGCTTTATCATACCTTGTCTTAAAACTATGTATGGTTCCTGCCTCCACTATATCTTTCTCTAGTCCATTCCACTTCCTGACTACTCTGTGGCTGAAGAAATGTTTCCTGACATCCCTTTGACTCATCTGAGTCTTCAGCTTCCAGTTGTGTCCCCTTGTTTCTGTGTTCCCTCTCTGAAACAACCTGTCACTATCTACCTTGTCAATTCCCCGCAGTATTTTGTATGTCGTTATCATGTCTCCTCTGACCCTTCTTTCCTCCAGTGTTGTTAGTCCTATTTCCCTCAACCTTTCTTCATGTGTGTGTGTGTGTGTGTGTGTGATCGCCCACAAGTTACTTTGTAAGTCAGAACTTTGTTATCTTATCTAAACTTTACTTTTGGACATACACACGTCACCCTGTTGGAATCTATTCCAATTTTTGGTCTCCCCAAATACCACTTTTTCAACATCCATATATCTGAAGTTTATTTTCAAGTTCACCAGTGTTGCTTATGTTTCACCAGTGTTGCATATGTTTCACCAGTGTTGCATATGTTTCACCAGTGTTGCATATGTTTCACCAGTGTTGCTTATGTTTCACCAGTGTTGCATATGTTTCACCAGTGTTGCATATGTTTCACCAGTGTTGCTTATGTTTCACCATTGTTCCATATGTTTCGCCAGTGTTGCATACGTTTCACCAGTATTGCATATGTCTCGCCAGTGTTTCATATGTCTCGCCAGTGTTGCATATGTCTCGCCAGTGTTGCATATGTCTCGCCAGTGTCGCATATGTTTCGCCAGTGTTGCATATGTTTCACCAGTGTTGCATATGTTTCACCAGTGTTGCATATGTTTCACCAGTGTTGTATATGTTTCACCAGTGTTGCAAATGTTTCACCAGTGTTGAATATGTTTCACCAGTGTTGCATATGTTTCACCAGTGTTGTATATGTTTCACCAGTGTTGCATATGTTTCACCAGTGTTGCATATGTTTCACCAGTGTTGCATATGTTTCACCAGTGTTGCATATGTTTCACCAGTGTTGCATATGTTTCGCCAGTGTTGCATAAGTTTCGACAGTGTTGCATATGTTTCGCCAGTGCATGTGTTTCACCAGTGTTGCATATGTTTCGCCAGTGTTGCATGTTCTTATGTTCTTATGTTTCACCAGTGTTGCATATGTTTCAAAAGTGTTGCATATGTTTCCCCAGTGTTGCATATGTTTCCCCAGTGTTGTATATGTTTCACCAGTGTTGAATGTGTTTCACCAGTGTTGCATATGTTTCACCAGTGTTGCATGTGTTTCACCAGTGTTGCATGTGTTTCACCAGTGTTGCATATGTTTCACCAGTGTTGCATATGTTTCACCAGTGTTGCATGTGTTTCACAAGTGTTGCATATGTTTTACCAGTGTTGCATATGTTTCACCAGTGTTGCATATGTTTCACCAGTGTTGCATGTGTTTCACCAGTGTTGCATATGTTTCACCAGTGTTGCATATGTTTCACCAGTGTTGCATATGTTTCACCAGTGTTGCATATGTTTCACCAGTGTTGCATATGTTTCACCAGTGTTGCATATGTTTCACCAGTGTTGCATATGTTTCACCAGTGTTGCATATGTTTCGCCAGTGTTGCATATTCTTATGTTCTTATATGTTTCACCAGTGTTGCATATGTTTCACCAGTGTTGCATATGTTTCACCAGTGTTGCATATGTTTCACCAGTGTTGCATATGTTTCACCAGTGTTGCATATGTTTCGCCAGTGTTGCATGTTCTTATGTTCTTATATGTTTCACCAGTGTTGCATACGTTTCGACAATGTAGCATGTTTCACCAGTGTAGTATATATTTGACCAGTGTAATACTTTTCGCCAGTGTAGCATATGTTTCGCCAGTGTTGTACATGTTTCGCCAGTGTTGCACATTTTTCGCCAGTGTTGTACATGTTTCGCCAGTGTTGCACATTTTTCGCCAGTGTTGTACATGTTTCGCCAGTGTTGCACATTTTCGCCAGTGTTGACATGTTTCGCCAGTGTTGCACATTTTTCGCCAGTGTTGTACATGTTTCGCCAGTGTTGCACATTTTTCGCCAGTGTTGTACATGTTTCGCCAGTGTTGCACATTTTTCGCCAGTGTTGTACATGTTTCGCCAGTGTTGCACATTTTTCGCCAGTGTTGTACATGTTTCGCCAGTGTTGTACATTTTTCGCCAGTGTTGTACATGTTTCGCCAGTGTTGCATATGTGTTTCTAATTTTATCTCATCTTCCTGTGATAATCTTCTGTGTATTTTATTCATCTATCCCTATTGTATTAGTTTATTATACAGTACATTTATCATTCCTCGTGTGGCCTGTTACCACTTTCTCTTTCTCCCACTTCTGTGCCGTCATCCATCTCTCTCTCTCTTTCTCTCTCTCTCTCTTTCTCTTTCTCTCCATTTTATCTATTTATCTATCTTTGTAAGGATATTCAGTAATTTTTTATTGCATATATGAGTATTTAGCGTAAGTTGATTCTGTTATGCTTCAACATGTTCCGATATGTTTTTATTAGTTCCGACAAAATTATATTTCAACTGGAGTAAACGCAAGTTCTTATTCTTGCTGGTTCGTCTCTCTGTCTCTCTCCATAATGTTTACAAGGTTAGTTTTAAGGTTCCTGACTTTATTTACAAGCTAAGAGCTCTTCTCTGTCTGTCTGTCTCTCTCTCTCTCGTCAGCGTGGTTCTCAGTTCTTTCAATCTGTTTATAATCTCTCGACCTTTACCTTCGCTCGCTAGTAATTTTATCTTGATCTTGTCTTTCTTTTCTCTCCTGCTGCTTGGTGGTGGGTAGTAAATAAGTTTACTATTACCTTAGGTCTCCCAGCCATGATGGTCCTTATGTAAAAAGCACATTTGACTCTCATCTACCTTCCTTGAAACTTCACGGGTATGTTACAACGCATCTATTCCCTCCTTCCCCATGCTGCATCTCTCTTCCCTCATTACTTGATATCCTGCTGGGAATATTGCATCTCATCCCAGTTCCGTCTCCATGAAGACTGTAATACTTTGTAATTGCCTCTGTTATTCCTGCTTTTACTTCACAAACTTTAATTTGATATTCTATGTTCATGTATCATACATTGATAATAATAATAATAATAATAATAATAATAATAATAATAATAATAATCTTACAAGTACATGTACAAGGTATACAGTCCTAGCTGACATCAATGACATACTACTATACAGAAAGCCTCTTGTTATGCAGAGAATTTCATAATATTTGTGTGTTCTAGTCTGTACTCTCTTGGCTTCTCTTGTTAACATATATACTCATGTAATTGTGAGTGCGGGTGTCGAGGGAATGTATGTGTGCGAGAGACAGCGAGGAGAGGTAGAGGATGTGTGCACACGTGCGTGTGTTCATACGTACGAGCGAACATGCGCGCATGCGTGCATGTGTGCGTGCACGCGCACTCGTGTGTGCGTGTGTGTGTGTGTGTGAGGGATAGCGACATTGAGCAAGGTTGTTGCTGCGCCAGGTGCTTTACCTACTGATACTTCCTGAGTATCTTCACTATATACACTTCTCTCTCTCTCTCTCTCTCTCTCTCTCTCTCTCTCTCTCTCTCTCTCTCTCTCTCTCTTTCGCTCTTACAAAGGCAAACAAACACACACACACACGTCAAGAAATTAGAGAAAGTGCAAAGGTTTGCAGCAAGGCTAGTTCCCGAACTAAGGGAAATGTCCTACGAAGAAAGGTTAAGGGAAATCGGCCTGACGACACTGGAGGACAGGAGGGTTAGTGAGACATGATAACGAGCATACAAAATACTGCGAGGAATAGATAAGGTGGATAGAGACAATATGTTCCAGAGATGGGACACGGACACAACGGGTCGAAATTGGAAGTTGAAGACTCAGATGAGTCAAAGGGATGTTAGGAAGTATTTCTTCAGTCACAGAGTTGTCAGGAAGTGGAATAATCTGGCAAGTGAGGTAGTGGAGGCAGGAACCATACATAGCTTTAAGACGAGGTATGATAAAGCTCATGGAGCAGGGAGAGAGAGGACCTAGTAGCGATCAGTGAAGAGGCGGGGCCAGGAACTGAGTCTCGACCCCTGCAACAACAAATAGTTGAGTACCACACACACACACACACACACACACACACACACCACACACACGACTACTTTACACTGAGAAGAATTCGCTATGAGGAGAGATTGAAGGAAGTGAACCCGATAACCTCAGAGAAGAGAAGGGCCTCAACAGACATGATTAAGATACACAAAATACTAGAAAGAGCTGAAAGAGTGAATAAGGAATGAATGAAATACAAGAACCAAGGAGAATGAGGGCGCAGATGGAAATTAAAAAAAAAAAGAAACGAGACATACGGAGGACAGGAAATGCCTCTTTAGTGTCTGAGAAGTAGACGAACACAAGTGGTGGGTGAGGAAGTGGTTTAGGCAAACCACATATGTTTGAAAAAGCATAAAGTATCTCGAACTGTACTCCTGGGAATATTGGCGAGAAAGATATATAATTTACGCCTGGAAAACTCTGGAGGGATTAGTTCGTAAGTATGACAAGGGCATAAGAGGCCAGGAACCAGCAACACTGGCCGACGTAGCTTAAAATATTCAGGATAGATGACAGTTAATCCTTCTGTGACTCATCTTCTATGTCCACTGGCTTCTTCTTCTGTTCTCTGTGTAATCTAATCAACATTTTGAATAAGGCGATCATGTCCTTCCCAGGTCCTCCTCTTTTCTGGCCTCAGTTACTCAAGTTTCTCTCTAGTTTCTTTATATGCATGGCGAGTGCGGGTTACATCCTCAAAGATGCGCCGTACGTATAGTGTGCAAATTGTCCTAAATGAATGTGTGTGTGTGTGTGTGTGTGTGTGTGTGTGTGTGTGTGTGTGTGTGTGTGTGTGTGTGTGTGTGTGTGTGTGTGTGTGTGTGAAAACCAGTGTTTCACTTAAAGAAAGCAGAAGACAGACTCCATCTTTCTCCCTTAATGGTGCTAATCTTACTCCCTGCGCATCGTCACACTCGTTAAACTCATTAAAAAAATGGGTACGTTATCCTAACCACTGAGTAGTTTTCTTCCAGTAGTAAAGCAACAACTTGCTAAATTCTGCCTAGCATCAATCAACTGCTTTAATCAATATATTGCAGAGACTCGAACAGTTGAATCAATTACAGCAATCAATCAATTGCAAAAAAAAATAGATTTGGTGAAGCAATCATTCAATAACTTAAGCAGTTAAGTTATATAAATAAGTTTTTTAAAACCAATCAAATATATATATGTAAATCAGTCATTTCACAATAGCTCCTGCTCAGGCATTGGGCTTAGGCTAGTAGACACTGACCAACCAGGAAGCCTACCAACTGAGCCCAGACAATACCGGGAACCACATCGAGTCGAGCTACTGCTGTTGGGTCATGCAGTGTGAAATGGAAGCCTGTAAAAGGTTCTGAACCCTGGCATTTACCTTTCTGTCTCTTGCTTATTAATAGGTTTATTCAATGAAATATTCCATTTCCAGTTCAGGAAGCCTGGTCTGAGACCGGGCCACGGGGGTGACGATTAAGGGGTCATTAAAAAATATATATATTTGGGGGAAAAAATGCACTTTTCGGAAAGTGGGTTAGTGAGGAAAATATACCGAAGGTGTAGCAATCAAACAAGAGTGTTTTCAGTGAAGAAATAAAATATTTGATAACAATGTGGGACAGCCAGAGAAAAACGATGTAACCTACATATAACGAGACTTTATCTAAACACATCGAGGACACCACTTTTAAGAATGTGAACGAGGAATGGGGGAAAGAGGAGGAGGGGGAACTGAGGAAGCAGAAGGTTGAAACTGTCAAGGAGAGAAGGGGATGAGGGGGAAAGAAAATGCTCTCCCTCCACCAAAAAAAAAAAAAACCTTAAATTGAGGAATAAAAATGAAGGTTAAGCACCGATAGAGTATTGTGATCGAGGACAGTTTATCAGGACTTGACACCGCGGCGCCACTACACGAAGTTACACACTCTCACAGCGGAGATAAATCACCACAGCTCAGAGGACATATGGCCACGATGTTCATGATACTCGGAGGCAACAAGCGAGATTCACATGACTCTCTCTACGATGAGGTGAACTGGAATGAATAAAACATATAAGAAACAATTCCTTGAGAGTAAGGATGGCAGGGAAGTGAAACTCACTAGACGAGGAACTGGAAGCTAACTCCATACGTGAATGTTAATGTGAATATGACAGAACACATTGGTTGGTGAATGTGTCACATGGAACACCACACACACACACACACACACACACACACACACACACACACATACACACACGCACACCCACACACGACACACACACACAGCTCATATCACATACACCCACACACATACACCACACACATGACACACACACATACACACACACCATACACACACACACACAACACACACACACACACTAACTGGCTGAAACTGAAGTCAAGGGATGTCAGAACATTTCTCAGCCACAGAAGTGGAAGTGGAATGGACTAAAAATATAGTGGAGGCAG
The DNA here is from genome assembly GCA_009830355.1 of Cherax destructor. NCBI lineage: Eukaryota > Metazoa > Arthropoda > Malacostraca > Decapoda > Parastacidae > Cherax > Cherax destructor. The sequence continues at coordinate 59,172 of WNWK01000105.1, read as the reverse complement.
GAACCATACACTAGTTTTAGACAAGGTATGACAAAGCCATGGAGCACCGAGCAGAGACCCAAACAAAAGCGAGGGCAGGTGAGTCCGACCGCACCACAATTAGGAGCACAATTAGTGAGCACACACAGTGAGAGAATGTTTCAGAGATGGGACACAGCCACAAAGGGTCACAACTGGAAGTTGAAAATTCAGATGAGTCATAGGGATGTTAGGAAGTACTTTTTCAGTCATAGAGTTGTCAGGAAGTGAAACAATCTGGAGAATAATGTAGTGGAGGCATTATCCATACATAGCTTTAAGAAGAGGTACGATAAAGCTCTTGGAGGAGGGATAAAGTGGACCTAATAACGACTAGCGAAGAGCCGGAGCTAGGAGCAACGAATCGACCCTGCAACCACAAATAGGTGTGTACACACGCGCGCGCCACACACAACAGGTCAAGTGTCAATCGACAAGTGACTTTGACAACTAGCAACTACTACAACACACACATACAAAGTTATTGTATTCTGCTCACGCGAGAGAGACACACTCCTCCATCAGTGCTCTCGGAGCATCATGCTCTCCAACCCTTGCTCACTCTTCTTCACTCTCCCTCCCTCCTTCATTCTTCACAACCCCTCCTTCATTCCTCACCCTCTTTTCTTTATTCCCCACCCATTCCCCTTCCTTCCTCACTCTCCTTAATTTAACATATATTTTTTTGAAGTTCAGCTGAGAGACAACACAATAAGTGTTATGGGCCCAAGACTATTCAACTGCCTCCCAGCATACATAAGGGGGATTACCAATGGACCCCTGGCTGTCTTCAAAAAGGCACTGGACAGGCACCTAAAGTTAGTACCTAATCAACCGGGCTATGGTTCGTACGTCAGTTTGCGTGCGGCCAGCAGTAACAGCCTGGTTGATCAGACCCTGATGCACCACGAGGCCTGGTCTCAGACCGAGCCGCGGGGGCGTTGCCCCGAAACCCTCTCCAGGTATACTCCAGGAGTGGGAGTGGCGAGGGAAGTGGCCTGGGCAGCAGGAGGCACATGCTGGAGCATACGGAGAAAAATATGCTGTAATGTGGTAATTGGTGTCACATTATCATGATGGGGATAAAAATGTTCTCGGAAGGGAGATAAGAGGGAGGGAGGAGATACGATAAGCAGTATAACATAACAAAAAGTATGTCACAATAAAATGAAGACGAAGAAGAAGAAAGAGGAGAAGAAAGAAAAGAAAGAGAAGAAGAAGAAAGAGAAGAAGAAGAAGAAGAAGAAGAAGAAGAAGAAGAAGAAGAAGAAGAAGAAGAAGAAGAAGAAGAAGAAGAAGAAGAAGAAGAAGAAGAAGAAGAAGAAAGAAGAAAGAGAAGTAGAAGCAGAAGATGGCTACCCTGTTATAATTAGTAATCCTCTGAGGTTTATTAATCAAGAATCACACAAGAAAGAAAAGCCATGTAGTTGTTTATATTCGCTGGGGTCACTAAACCTCTCTCCTGGGAATCTACACACAAAAACCGACTAATTTCCAGGTATACACCTATTTACTGCTAGGTAAATAGGGAAAACAGGTGCAGGTAGACTTATACCACCAGCAGGATAAACTAGAGGCCACAGTTTTATACTTAGAAAACAAGATGTTGTCAACAAGAAACGAGAAAACATCTTCATTTTCCATAATAAGTTTGGATTTAAAGAAACGTACAGGATTAGCTTTAAAAAGGGCATAAATAAGCATAATCTCATCAAAGATGCGTTGATTAGTTGATTAAACTGCGTAATGAAGCCACTGAAGAAAATTAATTGTTATATTAAACACGAGAAAGTTTCTTGTTGCTGGATATTAATTTGATCATTCTTGTATGTTTACATCCTCTCTGATATATGGACACGAGAACTGCATCTCATTATAAGACCTTACTAGGAATAGGCAAAGATTTATTATAATCTTGATACGTCTACAGCTTATAATTATGAACATGAAACCCCAACATTAACTTATCCAAGACATCCTGAAGCTCCTTGGAGTCGTCTTGAGAATTTGTCTTATCAATTTTGCGTAAACAGTGAAACTTGCCACTGTTTCTGCTACCCATCCGGTTATCTAAGTCACTGAATTTTTACCACATTCACGCTTACTCTATTGCCCAATAGTCATCCAAGCCTCGACACATGGCAACGTTTCCTGCACTGCAGTAATGCGCTTCTCCCTTTTATAAGTCTTTTTTTCTGTGGTGCTAGCAATGCCCTATATGATATGTATAAAATTGCTAAGCACACTCGACCCCTTAGTGGAACCTTGAGACGTATTTATCAAATTATATTTATCCTGATAATAACGTGAAAATGTCAGAAAAAAATTGCTATCTAATAAAGACAAAGAAACAGTGTCATTACGCCATGCTACGCAGCCTCTCCACTGGAGACAACCAGCATGACCCCGTGTTATAAGATTTTTGCCTTTGTCACACACAGTGGTTTTTCTATCGGCTCTGTATAATAAAGTGATAAAAGCATCTGAAGCTAGCTAGTGACTGCAATATTCTGTCCACTATTGAGGGCAGAATGACGAAGCGGGGCTTCATAGATAAAGGCTTATCTTTTGTTGTGTAAATAGGCATGGCATTGACCACCGTCACCAGCTCTGACTCCAACACCTCCTTGTAATGATTTATTGCATGCACAAGCCAGAGATTTACCTGAGCTTTTCTTTTATATCTAATAAAAGTTTCAAGAAGTGGTAGTGTATTGTGTACTTAACTAGGACCTGTCCTACATAGGCCGGTAAGCTTACGGCACCTTTCCTTTTTCTTATGTTCTATTTTTTTCACTACAACTCCTGAAACACACAATACTACTACTACTACTATTATTACTACTACTACTACTACTACTAATGATAATAATAATAATAATAATAATAATTAGTAAGGGACATTTGCCAGAAATATAGAAAACAGAGAATATAGTCCCAACATTTAAGAAAGAAGACGGAAAGATAGAGTTTAACTATGGCATATTTGACATGCATACTACAGTATATAAGGTAATGGAAAAATAATCCAAAAGAGTGGTAAAGCACCTCGAGATAAGTGACTTCAAACACAACAACCAGGACGGGCTCAGAAAGGCTAAGTGTTGTCTTACAAATCTGCTTGAGTTCTATGATAAGGAGATAGAAAAGAGGCAGGGAGAGAGAGAGAGACAGAGAGATAAGAGATAAGTGGACTGTATATTCTTGGACTGCAAGAAGGCATGGGGTAACAAGGAAGGAGACACTACAATGTATGCAGAAATACCTAATGGGAGATAAATAATTAATATGGTTGTATGAAAAGAGGTATCAGAATGGGCTAGTGTAACAAGAGAGATTCCACGAGAACTGGTACAGGTACAAGTGTCACTCACACTCCACTCTCCGCCTACACGTGTCTTTTTAACCAATGTATGTTAGAAGTAATCAAGGTTCCAGGACCGTAAACAAGGTTCCAGGACCGTAATCAAGGTTCCAGAACCGTATTCAAGGTTCTAGGACCGTAACTTTGTAAATGATTTTCTCGGTATCTATTACCAAGGTTTATACCATCCTGTTTTTTTGTATAGGTTAAAGATATGATGGAAGTAACAGAGTACAATATGTCTGTTTGCAGTTGACGTAAAGCGTTTAGAATCGCAAGATACCGAAATGTTAGTGTAAAAGACATGCAGAGAAAGCTTTTGTTATGAGAACATTTCGCTCTGTAAAGAAGGTGTGAAAATAGGATTTCCTTGGAGGCCTACGGCAAATTATGTAAGAATTTTCAGGTATGCTGGAGGCCTACTGCTGTTGCCTGCTATAAGTGAGGCGCTGTGAGATCTCTATTTACGCAAAATGATGTGTGCTAAAGTGTTGGTTGTACTCTAGGCACCCTCACTCTGCTCCATGGTATCTCTTGGTAAAGGGTTGTCTTTACAGATTTCGCAAGATAAGTTTTCATATCTTGTTTTAAATAATAATTTATCAAATGGTTTGATTAATCGTTTTTTTGGTAAACTTTGAATGTTAAGTGCTGGTGTTGGTTTATGAGATTTTTGTTGAGAAAGGGAAGAGAGGTGTCCAGTTCTTCCTCAAGAGTAAACTGAATAAAGAACCGACGGTATCAAATTGGTTTTTCAGGTTCTTTGAGATGAAGCGTCTGGGAGTGATTTTTGAGGATATAATAGATGGTGAGATTGTTTTTGAGCTGCTTTGCTTCAACTGACTCCATGTAAACATCTGCAAAAACCGAGCCAACTGGTGATCCCATCGCAATGCCAAATTTCTGTCTATGAAACGAAATATTAAAAAGAGAGAAAAAAAAAACACTTGAAATTATTACATAATTCTAAGATAACCATGAAATCTTGACATGGTATCTGCAATGTTGTTTTGACTTTCCGGTGAAGGTGATCAATGATTTGTGAAACTCTATTACAGTTAGAGAAAATGAATATACAAAGTGGCTCCAGACACACACACACACACTACAAACTTTACCAAAGGTGAACATAATGTTGAATGTAACCCAGAGGTGTACTTCAACTGAAAAATCTAATGCATATTTGGTTATCAGGAACTTCTACAGAGGGTTATTTATTACCTTATATATAAGATGTTCAGGCCAAATGGAGTAAACAGCACCAACCTTGAAACTACACTTGATAAAGCATGTAAAGAAACACTTGATAAAGCATGTAAATAAACACTTGATAAAGCATGTAAATAAACACTTGATAAAGCATGTAAAGAAACACTTGATAAAGCATGTAAAGAAACACTTGATAAAGCATGTAAAGAAACTAAAGAAAATGCAACGAGACTTTTTCCCCTAGCTTGCCGCTAGCTGGTTTATTGCCCCTTTCTTTAGCCTAGTAAGCCCCTTCATGTCTGCCTCCACCACCTTTTCACCCAGATCATATCACTTCCTGAGAACCCTGAGACTGAAGAAGTATTTCCTGATATTCGTTGCAGTTAAGTCTTTCAATTTCCAAATGGGCCCTTGCGTACCCATTTTTACGTCTCTTTCGTCTCAGAATATTTTGTACGTTGACATCATGTCTCCTCTAGTCTTTTTGTCGTCTAAGGCCGTTGGTTTCAGTTCCTTTAGTCTCACCTCGTAACTCATTTCTCCTAGCTGTAAGTCTTGACCCCTGCAACCACAAACAGCGGAGTACATAACTGCCTTCACGCCTCTGCAACACGCGTACGCACACACACACACACACTCACACACACACACACACACACACACACACACACACACACACACACACACACACACAGGGGTAACAGGGAAGGCACTACAATGGATTAGGGAATACCTGTCAGGAAGACAGCAGCGAGTCATGGAACGTGGTGAAGTGTCAGAGTGGGCGCCGGTGACGAGTGGGGTTCCACAGGGGTCAGTCCTAGGACTAGTGCTGTTTCTGGTATTTGTGAATGACATGACGGAAGGAATAGACTCTGAAGTGTCCCTGTTTGCAGATGATGTGAAGTTGATGAGAAGAATTCAATCGGACGAGGACCAGGCAGAACTACAAAGGGATCTGGACAGGCTGCAAGCCTGGTCCAGCAATTGGCTCCTGGAGTTCAACCCCACCAAGTGCAAAGTCATGAAGATTGGGGAAGGGAGTACAGCTTAGGGGGCCAGAGACTACAAACATCACTCAGGGAAAAAGATCTTGGGGTGAGTATAACACCAGGCACATCTCCTGAGGCGCACATCAACCAAATAACTGCTGCAGCATATGGGTGCCTAGCAAACCGAAGAACAGCATTCCGACATCTTAACAAAGAATCGTTCAGAACCCTGTACACTGTGTACGTTAGGCCCATACTGGAGTATGCAGCGCCAGTTTGGAACCCACACCTAGCCAAGCACGTAAAGAAGCTAGAGAAAGTGCAAAGGTTTGCAACAAGACTAGTCCCGGAGCTAAGGGGTATGTCCTACGAGGAGAGGTTAAGGGAAATCGACCTGACGACACTGGAGGACAGGAGAGATAGGGGGGACATGATAACAACATATAAGATACTGAGAGGAATTGACAAGGTGGACAAAGACAGAATGTTCCAGAGATGGGACACAGCAACAAGGGGACACAGTTGGAAGTTGAAGACTCAGATGAATCACAGAGATGTTAGGATGTATTTCTTCAGTCACAGAGTGGTCGGGAAGTGGAATAGTTTGGGAAGCGATGTAGTGGAGGCAGGTTCCATACACAGCTTTAAGAAGATGTATGATAAAGCTCATGGCGCAGGGAGAGTGACCCAGTAGCGGCCAGTGAAGAGGCGGGGCCAGGAGCTGTGCCTTGACCCCTGCAACCACAACTAGGTGAGTACAACTAGGTGAGTACACACATACGCCAGCTGTTTCAGTGACTCCACATACATACGCAATCTTAAGTAAATAAAAGTTTACAAACTTCAAATGAAGAATATAAACAATTTAATAATAACGCATTTTTAGTGTATGAGCATGAGTGTGAATTTGTGGTTACAATCTCTGAGTCACTGAGTCATACGCAGTTTGCAGTTTCAGCGTAAGGAACTACGTTCACTCACCCTTCTGTGGTGTTTACACAGGAGAGTGCTCACCACGTGCGCTCTGGTACACACACGTGAGAGAGCCTAGGTTCCCTCAGCCTCCACACACACACACACACACACACACACACACACACACACACACACACACACACTTTGCAAAGGCATTTAAGAGATGCGACCACGGAGTGACAGCTCATAAAAATGAGGTCAATGTATATAACGGGAAAAGTAGGAACATGGATATTCTGTTTTCCAACAAATAGAACACAAAAAGTAGTAGTGAGCACAACAAATTCTGACAATACCTCCATGCACGGCCAACCCTTATCCCTCCCCAGCTATCCTCCCTATCACCACCGACGTATGTACGTATGTACTCATTTGTGGCTTCATGCATGTATGTATGTATGTATATATATTTGTATGTATGTATATATGTATTTTATGTATGTATATGAATGTATTTATGTATATATATGGGTGTATTTATGTATGTATGTATGAGTATGTACGTATTAATGTATGCAACAGACCAGAACAAAAATTAATCATTACGCTCCTAGCACCTGTACAACCGGAAGTGCCGTAGTCAACGTGTCCTCCAAATACGAGTAACCTTTGCACATCCAGTACAACACAATTATTTCTGCTCAGTATAAGCGCTCCAAAAAGAATGCAATATCAGTTTCTTTACCTAAGGTAACGTAAAGTAGCCTGCATTTACGTATAATTAACCAACAATAGCGAAGTAACACATATGGAGCATCGCACAATCCCGCAGAGCGTTGGTATACTCTACGCAAGCCGTTGGTATACCAAAACAAAACCGTTGGTATACTAAAGCAAGCTATTGGTATACTCTTCGACTTCAGTGTCTATGTAAGTCAAACTTGACACATCCATTGTGAGCAACTCGCTGCCATTTGTAAATGTTCTAAACTCCTTTAACGGAATTCAAATGTATGTTGTAAATGCTATGAGTTAGTCCAAACATATGAGCGAGAATTAAAGGTAAAGGGTCACAGGCCCGTGGCTGGAAGCATTCGCCAAAAACCCGCAATTAGGAAAGGCCCTTATGTTATAAGGTTCTTCTAACTGCGTGTTTTTGGTGAATATGAGTCAGCAAGGTTGGGTGCAGGGACCTGCTTAGCATATCTAATAGGTCTACTATTCTTAAGTATTTATTACAGCTTGGTGCTGTCTTCGAAGAATTCCAACAGAATTTCGTGAGCCTGAGACAACATGAGATCAACACGTCAGTCTATGTGAAAAAAGACAGTTATGTACAGTTCAGGACATTTATTAAATTAATAAATGTCCTGAACTGTACATAAGGTCTTTCTACATCTTGTTGGTATCACTATACCATTTCTCACGTCAGTCCAAATGCCATAATTCAGTCATGAAAGGAGAGTGGTACCTTCATTAAGCTCAGCAGACTCCAAAGACGTAACTGCCGTTTGCTTACCACCAAAGTTAATAGCTCAGCATTCCTGTGGGCTGCTAATATCTATAGCTGTTTGCAGAACCTGATGATACAGATACTAAAAAAAATGCAAATTAAGTCAGCATAATTCTCGCACATTGCATCACTACGAAAAGAATTCTGGGACCATTCCTTTACAAATACACCAGAAATGTCCACATGTTTCTTAACGCAAAATATATCTAAGTAAAAATATCAGCTTTGTCTAAAATAAATAGCCAGAGCGTGGATCAATTACGAGCCTCTGAAACATATCAGCTTTTGCTCCCACACGACTAATAAAGTTATCATATTAATGCTTAATGTTTTTTCTAGTGTGAAACCCATTAGATGTTGCCCAGAAGACAAATACACAAAGACGCAAGATAAGTAAACACTGACGTAAGATACGTACTCTGTGAAGTAAGGTAAGTACACAGTGACGCAAGATACGTACACAGTGACGTAAGGGAAATACAAAGTGACATAAGGGAAGTACACAATGATATAAGACTAAATAAAAAGCAACGTGAGATGCGTACACAATGACGTAAGGCTAGTACTAAGATACGTACACAGTCAACCCTTATAAGCTGAACGTGGATGGACCTCCTAGACAAGGAACAGTACCTGGCCGTTAGGAGACTCAGTGCTCAGGTAAATATACAGTGACGTAATGAAAGACTTGAGATCAAAGGTCTCATGAAAGACTGAAGAGAAATACTTTGTGCCATAGAATGACTGTATAACGAGAATATAGTACATATCAGTGTTATTTCTCTGACCGGCTTCGAGGGTTTCTTTACCCTCGCAACACGGACTGAGGTCCGGCTTCCTTGTTGATTGCCTGTTCAACCAGCCTGTTGCTGCTAGAGGCCATCAGCCATCATAGCCTGCTTGATCTGACACTTGGCGGAGAGAGAACATTTTTATAATCGTTTGGAGGGGCTTATAGTGCTTGGGGAATGAGAAGTAATCAGTTTTAATCCAAGAAAGGGGGTAGCTAAGGTGGCTTGGATCAAGAACCCTTCATAATCATGTAGACCCTCCTCTCTCTCTCTCTTCAAGGGGCAGTGGAGGAGAACAAGCTGGAGGCGCCTTAGTTCTAGGAAAATATGTCATCATGGTATAAGAAAATCCACTGCATTCTACGACCGCCGTTAAAAACAACACACCCTCAGTCTAACTTTTCCAAAGCTGTGGTAAATCTAGCTCTTGTTTTTCTTAAGTCATTTGTCAATATGTACGAATGTAACAATTCATTAGTGACACTATTCTAGTTGGTGACCTAGTGTTCCTAAGACTGCCTTACCACTAGAGTATTAAGGGTCACAAGTAATGCTCCAATCTGGAAATTCTTTTATCTGGAGAGGCTGGTGACTCGTGGTTTTTTTTTTTTTAACATCTCCAGGCAATAACAGTTTAGTGATTTTTGCTAGTCACTACAAGTAACCAGAGATAATGAACAACCGTATTGCTTGTCGACGTGTCTAACGAAGATGACTACTTCTGGCACATACGACGGTTCTATTGGCTACCGCAGAGTAGTTTACTTCCGGTCAAGGGGTTTCTAGTAATCCGGTTTCTAACCGGGGTACAATCGAACACGGGTACAAGTGGAACACGGGTATACACTGGTGGCCAACACTCGCGACTCTCGTCAGGAAAAGTGTTGGTTCCATTCCCGGAAGGAAGATCGAGCCTCCACTGCTCTACCCGATTACACGTGATTATACTGCAGCATCAGAGGGCTATACCAGTGGAAAATCAAAAGGGTAAGATAATATTTCAAGCGTAACAAACAGTTAAGTGCTTTGCAATCCTACACTCATTCATGACATTTTAAGTTTAGAAATATTATTTCAGTTCATTGTGAGATACAGAGGCCAGGGATTTCTGGCACTAAGCAAACAATGGAGTTAGTGTTTACGCACGGGTGACCCACAGAAATAGCCGAGCTATGTATACCGTCTATGATAAATTAAGTAGGGGTGCCCTGAATATATGATAGCTTAAATACGGGTGCCGTGAATGTGTCTTAAATGAGTTGAGAGTAAATATTATTAATAAGTCACTGGTGCCTCTTAGAGCTATCAAGGTGGCTCTAGTGCCTATTACAGGTGCCTCTAGTGCCTATCACAGGTGTCTCTAGTACCTACTACAGGTGCCTCTAGCCCTCGGTGCTCTGTCGGTAACAGGTGCCTCTAGACCTATCACAGGGCCTGGTTCTATTCGACAGGGCAGGAAACATCTCTAAGTGTTTCCTACAGTGCCCCACTAGACTCATACTACAGGGTGCTCGACATGTCCTAGACAGTGTTAGACTACAGGTGCTCTAGTGCCTATACAGGTGTCCTCTAGGTATCAACAGATGCCTCTAGTACCTACTACAGGTGCCTCTAGTACCTACTACAGGTGCCTCTAGTACCTACTACAGGTGCCTCTAGTACCTACTACAGGTGCCTCTAGTACCTACTACAGGTGCCTCTAGTACCTATCACAGGTGTCTCTAGTGCCTATTACAGGTGCCTCTAGTGCCTATAACAGATGCCTCTAGTACCTACTACAGGTGCCTCTAGTACCTACTACAGGTGCCTCTAGTACCTACTACAGGTGCCTCTAGTACCTACTACAGGTGCCTCTAGTGCCTATCACAGGTGCCTCTAGTTCCTACAACTGGTGCCTGTAGTAACTATCAAAGGTGCCTCTGGTGCCTACAACAGGTGCGTCTAGTGCCTATCACAGGTGCCTCTAGTATCTACTACAGGTGCCTCTAGTGCCTATCACAGGTGTCTCTAGTACCTACTACAGGTGCCTCTAGTACCTATCACAGATCCCTCTAGTACCTACTACAGGTGCCTCTAATGCCAATCACAGGTGCCTCTAGTACCTACTACAGGTTCCTCTAGTGCCTATCACAGGTGCCTCTAGTACCTACTACAGGTGCCTCTAGTACCTACTACAGGTGCCTCTAGTGCCTATCACAGGTGTCTCTAGTTCCACCACAGTTGCCTGTAGTAACTATCAAAGGTGCCTCTGGTGCCTATCAAAGCTGCCTGAAGTACCTACTACAGGTGCCTCTAGTACCTATCAAGTGCCTCTAGTACCTACTACAGGTGCCTCTAGTTCCTATTACAGGTGCCTCTTGTACTTACTACATATTCCTCTAGTTTCTACTACAGGTGCCTCTAGTACCTACTACAGGTGCCTCTAATACCTACCATAGGTGCCTCTAGTTCCTACTACAGGGGCCTTTAGTACCTACTACAGGTCCTCTAGTACCTACTACAGGTGTCTTTAGTACCTACCACAGGTGCCTCTAGTGCCTACTGCAGGTGCCTCTAGTACCTACTACAGGTGTCTCTAGTGCCTATCACAGGTGCGTTTAGTGCCTACCACAGTTGCTCGTAGTACCTGCCACTGGTGCTCTTAGTGCCTCTAGTTCCTGCCTGCTGCAGATGCCTAAAGTGACTACATGAGGCCATTCTAGTGTCTACCACAAACACCTTTATAGTCTGCCACAAGTGCCTGTAAAGCCCACCACACATGACTTTAATGTCTGCGCAAGACGAGCTGTACTCATGGTGCTCATGCCTTGTTTTTAAATATTTTATCTTGACCTTTTAGCCTCATTTGACCCACAAAAGCCTATGAACACCCAGGTACCTATTTACTGCTAGGTGAGCACAGGAAGGAGGTGCATGGAAACTTATGTTTGTGTGTGGAGGGGGTATGTTGCACTAATGTGAGTGTGAAGATTGGTAGCAGTTCTGGCCCTCACTCTAGCCATATACAACCGATTTCACTAGTTCTCAGTTCTCTTGAGTCTTGTCGTACCCATCCTTAAAACTGTTTAGCAGTTTCTCCTCTAGAATGTCTTGAACTGTAACCCTTATCCTCCATAATGTCTTGGCACGTATTTCAGATAGTCTTCTCTGCGCCGCTTATCCTCTAATGTCTTCAGGTTCGTTCTTTTAGTCTGGTTGCGAACTTCTGGAATTTCTCTAGTTTTTTTACGTGCTGTGATCTTCAGTCTGTTTATTCTGTGACAGTGAAACAAATAGTTATAAAGAATCTTAAATCTGTCTTTTCAGGTTCCTGAATGTGGTTTTTAGGTGTTCGTGATAAATTATACACATGAGGAACACTTGGGTATGTTTACTGTGGCGACGTTTCGCCACGCCGTGGTTTCATCAGTCCAATACAGAGAAGAATGGTGAAGACCAGAGGAGTTCGAGGTAATCAGTCCATGAATCATGATATGATTGATAGACTGACTACATCGACTCTAGGTGGAAAGACCGATTGCTTCGAACTCTTTCTGATCTTCACCATTCTTCTTTGTATTGGACTGATGAAGCCACTGTGTGGCGAAACGTTTTCACAATAAAGATACGTAAGTGTTTTATCTACATTAGGTGTACATATCCCTCGACTATATTATACTATGTGCGTCTTCCGTGATGACTGTTACTGTGTGTACCAAAATGCAATAACTTTAAGTCTGCATCTTTTGTCCCTCCAGTCTATGCTTCATCTCCGGTAATTATCTTCCATCCATAAATTATAACATTTCAATAGCGTGGGGTTTGAATTGCAATAGTATACGACTATATCTCTTCTAACATACAACGCTGATTCCAATCGTTATATGCGTCATGTGTAGGGCCCTGAATGATTAATGAGATTCTTGAAAGCTGCTCTTAGATTCGCTAGATGAGCGTTTGATGCGAAGGTCTGTGGTTCTGGCGATATGCTCGGAGCTATGCTCACCCCTAGGGCATTCTTTGATTAAGGCTTGCAACCTTTGTCTTCTCCTCCTCCCCCCTTTTCTTTCCCCAGAGTTTATACGCAGTTTCCGGTCCTCTTTCCGCTTCCCAAATTTTCATAGCTTTGCATTTGGTGGGTTGAATTCTAGTTTCCATTTGTCTGACTAATCTTACAATTTGTCAGATACATTCGTAGCTTTTCTTAGTCCTCGTCGGTCTTACCCTCATCATTAATTTTACATCCGAAAACATAGATACAGCTGACTTTATATTATGCCATGTCATTCATATATACAAAAAACAGGACCGGTCTGAATACCGATCCCTGTGGAACTTCACTCTTACACTTGCCCATTCTGACACCTCTTCCCAGAGAAACATCTTTGTATCATCCTCATCAAGTACTCTTTGACTAACTGTAGTACCTTCCCAGTTATTCTCTCCTGATCCTCAAGTTTTTCTATCAGTCTCTCGTGAGGTAGTGTCAAATGCCTTCTTATAATCCAAGAATAACCAGTCCACCCATTTTTTAAAGCCTGTTTTAATTCACAGAACTCCATCAAGGTTTTGTCGGAGACAATTTACCATCTTTAAATTCCATAATATTTGTTATTAAACCAGCTCTCTCCAAGTGCCCAAAAATTCTTCTTCTGATTATCATACCCATTACCTTATATAATATTCATGTCAATGATAATGGCCTGTAGTTTAATACTTCCTGTTGATCTCCTTTCTTAAAAATTCAGACAATATATGTTGTCCTTCCGATCTCTGGGGATGGCTCCGTATCTGTTGACTTGTGGATCTAGCTAGTGGTTCGCACAGTACCTCTGCTTTACTTCGGTGTGTGTGTGTGTGTGTGTGTGTGTATGTGTGTATGTGTGTGTGAATAACTGGCAGAGTTTAGTGTAGACACACACACACAACACACACACACACACAGCCAACAAGGCAACTTTTCTCTTGTGAAAGTTTAATGTTGGTGACTCGCACTGTATAGCAAAACGATGAGCGAGAGAGAGAGAGAGAGAGAGAGAGAGAGAGAGAGAGAGAGAGAGAGAGAGAGAGAGAGAGAGAGAGAGAGAGAGAGAGAGAGATAGAGAGAGAGAGAGAGAGAGGAGAGGAGAGGATGGTCATGGGTCTCACTAACAGCACCAGAGGTACACTGAGCCTGTCTCTCTCTCACAGCACCAAATACACTGACCTGTCTCCCTCTCACAGCACCACAGTACACTGACCTGTCTCTCTCCTCTCACAGCACCACAGTACACTGACCTGTCTCTCTCCTCTCACAGCACCACAGTACACTGACCTGTCTCTCTCCTCTCACAGCACCACAGTACACTGACCTGTTACTCTCCCTCTCACAGCACCACAGTACACTGACCTGTTACTCTCCCTCTCACAGCACCACAGTACACACCTTTCTCTCTCCCTCTCACAGCACCACAGTACACTGACCTGTCTCTCTCCCTCTCACAGCACCACAGTACACTGACCTGTCTCTCTCCCTCTCACAGCACCACAGTACACTGACCTGTCTCTCTCTCTTTCACAGCACCACAGTACACTGACCTCTCTCTCTCCCTCTCACAGCACCACAGTACACTGACCTCTCTCTCTCCCTCTCACAGCACCACAGTACACTGACCTCTCTCTCCATCTCACAGCACCACAGTATACTGACCTGTTTCTTTCCTCTCACAGCACCACAGTACACTGACCTGTCTCTCTCCCTCTCACAGCACCACAGTACACTGCTCTCTCTCTCCCTCTCATAGCATCACAGTACACTGACCTGTCTCCCTCTCACAGCACCACAGTACACTGACCTCTCTCTCCCTCTCACAGCACCACAGTACACTGACCCCTCTCTCCCTCTCACAGTACCACAGTACACTGACCTGTCTCTCCCTCTCACAGCACCACAGTACACTGACCTCTCTCTCCCTCTCACAGTACCACAGTACACTGACCTGTCTCCCTCTCACAGCACCACAGTACACTGACCTGTCTCTCCCTCTCACAGCACCACAGTACACTGACCTGTCTCCCTCTCACAGCACCACAGTACACTGACCCCTCTCTCCCTCTCACAGTACCACAGTACACTGACCTCTCTCTCCCTCTCACAACACCACAGTACACTGACCTGTCTCTCCCTCTCACAGCACCACAGTACACTGACCTGTCTCCCTCTCACAGCACCACAGTACACTGACCTGTCTCTCCCTCTCACAGCACCACAGTACACTGACCTCTCTCTCCCTCTCACAGTACCACAGTACACTGACCTGTCTCCCTCTCACAGCACCACAGTACACTGATCTCTCTCTCCCTCTCACAGTACCACAGTACACTGACCTGTCTCTCCCTCTCACAGCACCACAGTACACTGACCCCTCTCTCCCTCTCACAGCACCACAGTACACTGACCTCTCTCTCCCTCTCACAGTACCACAGTACACTGACCTCTCTCTCACAGTAACACTGATCACGTAAGAAACTATCTTAAGGAAGAGCACCAAGAACAAGGGAACATAGATGTTACAGGCGAGAAAGTGCCACAGAGATGCGGGAAAATTCCTTTTATTTTAGTAAGTTGCATCATATGTAGGTACGACGGGACCCAAGAGGCAAATACAATTGAGCATATGCATTGTTTTCAGAAGGAAGAGAAGATTCAGAAATTTGCATCCAGGGTGGAACGGAGGGAGAGTACACTATGAAGGAAGACTAAAGGGAATGAACGTAACGATCTTGGAAGAGAGGAAGACTTAGACTTGGTTATGATGTTTATAATACTCAAATGAAGGGGTAAAACGGAAAAGGTAAGGCGGTTTAAAATGCCACATGGGAACTTTGATGGTAAATAAAAACGCAGATGAGTTCTAGAGACTTTAAAGGGTACAATTCCTGAGTCGAAGACCGGCAGAGAAGTGAAACGAAACAGACGAGGAAACAATTTTTATATATTTGGTGATGACTTGTTGATAGTTCCTAGGATCATCAATCAATCACCATGGGATGATCAGGAATCGATTTAAGAAAAGTATAAAGGTTTCACTTTATACTTTATACTATTGGTAATTACCCATATCAGTGAGGAAGTTGAAACACCTTAGACCTCTTAGGTTTAATGAGTTATCTGTCTGTGTACTTACTGGAAGCCTCTATCTCGCTCAGTACTGTATGCTTCCTCTTAACCATGGCTCCAGTTATCGTCAGGAACAATTTCAATGTGCAGATTTTTAATCAGTCCTTACAGTGTCTGAGGGAATTAAAAGTTTGAAGAGATTCATACTGGCAGTGAAAGTTCTCTGTACTTTCTCCAAGTCTGCAATTTCGCCGACCTTAAAAGGTAAAAGTATTGGTAGTGGACAGCATTACAATGTAAGTGTATAAATGACTTAAATATTATCATCACCATTGGCTTGTTTTCAGTAGTAAGTATGACAAGACCCAGGAGACTAGGAATTAGTAATGTCAGTCAATATACTATAAAATCAAGGGTGGGGACAGGAGCTACAGATCAACTCCCTAATATAGCAAATCAGCTAGTACATGAGGAGTATTCACCCCACATCTCCCTTACACACGAATACAGTGGCTACTGTATTATTTCTGTAAGTCTCCCAGATGGAGGCCTTTACCTGGTTGCCTTTACTTGGTTACCTTTACCTGGTTGCCTTTACCTGGTTACCTTTACCTGGTTGCCTCAGCTTTTTTCCTACCTCTGAGAATACCGTTTATAACTTTTCATAACTGTTCAACGCTTCATCTGAGCAGCAACAAATTTTCAACGCTGGTGTTCTGTAACTGAGGAAATGTTGACATAACTGATGGCATGTGCAGATCCCCTATAGTCAGTTTTATATAAACCATTCCCTTGTTGGTTTTTCCATACGATAACTTGAGTAAGCCTCTTACGATTGGCTTCGAATTTCAACACTGGTGTATCCTACCTAGAAAAAAAGGGTTGGTATTGTTACTGGAGGTTGTAGGTGCATATCTAACAATCTTATTTTTAAAATAGTAACGTATGGTTTTCAGTGAAATAATTTGAGTATGTCCCCTTAAACGCCTTAAATCTTTAAATGGTGATGCATCCTATGGAAGGGATACTTTTTTGTTTAGGCTTTGTAGGTACTAATTTGTCAATATGTTAACATTGTTAATGACCATAGAATTGATTTTGAGTTATATAAACCTTACTTTGACACTTTTATTAAAGGTACTGTCTTTTCGTTAAATAACTAGAGAATGCCTCCTCTATTTTTTCGGAGAAAGGTTTGGATAAATTTTGGGCTGTGTTGGTGCCAGTTTGTAAATATTATTGGAGAAATTGTGAAAATGTAATGTTTTTCATGGGATATTTTTTTTAATGCCTCATCCTATCGACTTCAACCCTTCAATGGTGAAAACTTCAGAACGCAACTTCGGACTGGCTTCAGACTTAAAGTGGTAGTATATACTGGAATACTCTACGTTAACCAGAGAACGTCTCTTCCGATTGGCTTTAAAATTACAAAGCTGGTGTATCTTAGAAGGTTCTAATTGGTTCTGGGTTGTGCAGGTCCAAAAAAATTGGCTATTTTTATTGAAAAAATTGGGATATTAGTTTCGATGGCTACAAAACTTCAATATTGATATTTAACTGCATAATAAACTTATGCCCCATTCTGTACTCTTCCCGTCGAGTGCACTGAAGTAGAGGGTACGTGGTTTGTGGCACACTGGGGTAGAAGGTACGTGGTTTGTGGCACACTGGGGTAGAGGGTACGTGGTTTGTGGCACACTGGGGTAGAGGGTACGTGGTTTGTGGCACACTGAGGTAGAGGGTACGTGGTTTGTGGCACACTGGGGTAGAGGGTACGTGGTTTGTGGCACACTGAGGTAGAGGGTACGTGGTTTGTAGCACACTGGGGTAGAGGGTACGTGGTTTGTGGCACACGGGAGGTAGAGGGTACGTGGTTTGTGGCACCTGGGGTAGAGGTACGTGGTTTGTGGCACACTGGGGTAGAGCGTACGTGGTTTGTGGCACACTGAGGTAGAGGGTACGTGGTTTGTGGCACACTGGGGTAGAGGGTACGTGGTTTGTGGCACACTGGGGTAGAGGGTACGTGGTTTGTGGAACACTGAGGTAGAGGGTACGTGGTTTGTGGCACACTGGGGTAGAGGGTACGTGGTTTGTGGCACACTGGGGTAGAGGGTACGTGGTTTGTGGCACACTGGGGTAGAGGGTACGTGGTTTGTGGCACACTGAGGTAGTGGGTACGTGGTTTGTGGCACACTGGGCTAGAAGATACGTGGTTTGTGGCACACTGGGGTAGAGGGTACGTGGTTTGTGGCACACTGGGGTAGAGGGTACGTGGTTTGTGGACACTGGGGTACTTTTCTCGAATCATGCAACGACTGAAACACATTTAGATAGGTTATTTTTGGTTAACCAATGTTTACAATATTAAAATAGATATCTCACCGTTTTAGTTTCCTTAGTCTACCTCTGTCTCAGGCATGTTTCTGCCTTCGCCTCTTCCATCTTAACAAAACTGTTCAAGTCTTTACTTAATAATGTCTTGCTTTACAGTACACGCCGTTTGCTACTGCTCTCTCTCTCTCTCTCTCTCTCTCTCTCTCTCTCTCTCTCTCTCTCACACACACTCTCACATTAAAAATTACTGACCTTCACCTCTGCCCTAAAGGGCACCAGTTTTGTTCCTTTTTTTTTTTTTTTGACAGGGACAATAATCTTTCTCCCTTACCCTAAAATCCCACTGCTCCCTCTTCATCTCATCTAAGGACAATGCACTTCCTCCATCACCATCAAAACAAACTGTACTATCTTATCAACATTATTTGAGGAGTCACTGCTTAACCTGCCCCCTCCACCAGAGGTCATTGCACTGTATCTTCTTCATATGTTCAAGTTCCTCTCTCTCTCTCTCTCTCTCTCTCACAGGTTATTGCTCTCTCCCTTTCTCTCAATATCTCTCGTTTTTATATAATTTTCTCGTATCTACAGAGTTCCTGCACGTATTATGCAAGGTATATACTGTTGCACACTGGAGCAATCTGTACTATGTGCGACGGTGTGCAGGTTCCTGTCGACCACACACAAGATGTGCTTCAATCTGCAACACTTTTGGCCACCACACTTGGCAAGGGTCGGAGTAGAGTTCCTCATATTGTTGCAGTCAAACACCGCCTTCAGGACACCAGCTCCATTACTGAAGGCTAATTTACTTTCATTCCCTCTTACTCCAGTTACTCTCCTTCAGGATTACAGCACTGGTGTCACAGAGAGGTTCAGCCAGTGACTGGTGCCATATAGTGGAGAGGTTCATCCAGTGACTGGTGCCATATAGTGGAGAGGTTCATCCAGTGACTGGTGCCATATAGTGGAGAGGTTCAGTGACTGGTGTCATATAGTGGAGAGGTTCAGTGACTGGTGTCATATAGTGGAGAGGTTCAGTGACTGGTGTCATATAGTGGACAGGTTGTGACTGGTGTCATGTAGTGGAGAGTTTATTCAGTGACTTGGCACACAGTGGAGAGGTTCATTTAGTTATGATTAGAGTCTATTTAAGACATCCACGCAGTAGTCTTATGACCATCTCGTCCGGTTACACAATTCTTTCATGTATATCTTGTCTGGATGTGTGTCAGTTCCTGTCTAAGAGATCAAGAAGTGTCTGTTGACAGTCAAGCTTTACAAGTTCTGATCCCAATAGTTTACTAATGTTAATATATAAAAAGTTCCTGTCTGTCAGTTTTGTTGTGAATTTCTCGTGCATTCATTAGTTTTGAAGTCTACCTGGAGGTATTCCGGATCAACGCCGCGCCGGTCCACGACCAGGCCTTCCGTGGATCAGGGCCTGATCAACCAGGCTGTTACTGCTGGCCGCACGTAGTCCAACGTACGAACCCAGCCCGGTGTCATGAGGTTAATTATAAGTGTCAGGGTGGGCTAACTCTATGTGCCATGAGCAAAACTTATCTGCAAGAAGGTCAGAGATCCTTGGTCGAGTATCCTGTCGACTGTGAGATAATAACGCGTCCTCGATTGAGTATCCTGTCTCTCCCTAACCAGGGAACACCTGGTTCTGGAGCCAACATAACCTGATAAAAACAGTCCTTGTGTTTACGAGTCTCATCGAGAGATTGCTCAGTGTTTATTTCTCTCTCTCTCTCTCTCTCTCTCTCTCTCTCTCTCTCTCTCTCTCTCTCTCTCTCTCTCTCAAACATACACACACACCTCTCGCTATCAGAGGTCAGTGCTTTCACTCTAGCATAGAGTACAATGCTCTCTCCCGCACTAAAGGTTATTGCTCTCAATCTCTCTTCATAATAATTCTCTCTCTCTCTCTCTCTCTCTCTCTCTCTCTCTCTCTCTCTCTCTCTCTCTCTCTCCCTGTATGTATACACAGAGATGTATATTTCTCGGTATACATTCCATGAAAGTTTCATATATTCCTTGCTTCAGGTATTAAAGTTATTTTGGTGTATGTATGCATGTGAATTCCTATCTTAATGAACCATGCACATTAAATTGGCATTAAACATTACTAATGAATCTCGCTGTTGGACATTAATGACTGGTATGTGTGTGTGTGTGTGTGTGTGTTGTGTGTGTGTGTGTGTGTGTGTGTATTGTGTGTGTTATATGTTGTGTGTTGGTCGCCAGGTGAGGGTCGATTTCCGATCTAGGTCCCGCCTCTAACCCTGTACGACTGGTTTCAAGAGTTTCCTCATATATATATTTTTATATATATATATATATATATATATATATATACACACACACACTATCTTTCCTATCCTTAAAACTGTGTATGGTGTTTGCTTCCACCACCTCACCTAATGAAGTATTGCACACAAGTAGGAAGATACGGACAAGTTGCAAAACGAGCTTTTATTGGGACAACGTTTCGCTCTGTGTAGAGCTTTCATCAAATCGTGACTTGATAAAGCCCTACACAGAGCGAAACGTTGCACCAATACATGTTTGTTCTGCAACTTGAGTCTTAGCCTTCATAAAACCTTCCACCTCTTCGCCATCTTGAGGCCGAAGTCTCCCTTCTTAACATCCGTGTAACTCATTTGCATCTTAAACTTCCAATTGCGCTCGTTGTTCCCGATCTTCTCTCCTCCAGTCAAGTCTGTCCGTGTGTCTTAACTCTCAGCTCCTCTGAATATCTTTACGCTGTTATCTTGTCCACGCTGGTTCTTCTTTCTTCTAAGGTCATCAGGTTCGGTTAATCTTGGGTTGCATCGTAGCTATGACTTGTAAATCTCCGGACTTTCTCTATTTTATGCTTGGTCAAGTGGTGGATCTAGGCAGGTGGTGCATACTTAATGATAAATCTACTTAAGTCGTGAATGTTTGTTGAGGATTAGCAATATCTATTAGTTAAGTAGAACTCGAGAAAGGAGGAACACTGCCGCAGGCCTACTGGCCCATACTGGGCAGATCCTTTTCAAATCCAACCCACTGGTTAGCTAGACGAGCATATGTCACAGTCACTATTCTACTCCAGCGAAATATGTATTCGTATACGCATGCATGTATGTATGCATGTATGCGTGCATGTGTGTATGTGTGTGCGTGCGCACATGTACATGTTTGTGTGTTGCTGCTTCCCCCGGCCACAACTACGCACAGAACAGGTTTGCAATGGATTTCTCCTCGTCACTGCGTGGAGCTAAAATTGTCAGTTTTAACTTCCTAATGCTCCAAACACCGCCATCGCCAAATCTATATCATTCGTAGTAACTGGCACTAGTTCCTCCTCCGTGTCTTATAGACTCAAACCAAAACGTACGAATTCATTACTTGTGTTTATGTGTGTACTCGCCGATTCATGTTTGTGGGAGTTGAGTCCGAACTCCTGGCACCGACACTTCAGCTTCTTCGATCAACATTACTGGTGCCTGGACTTCAGAACATTATTATAAATTTTCCTAAAAACTGCGACTCTAATTCGCCCTCCTCCAATTCCATATAAAGTTCATTAGATTTTCCTATCACTCTGAGACTAAAAAAGTACTTCCTAACATCACTGTGACATTTCCCTACCTCCCGTCTGCTCTCCATTGTTTCTAGTTCTTGCGTTTCATACAGTCTGTTCCTATCTGCCTTTTAATAACCTTAACGTAATTGTCTCGCCTAGTTTTCCTTTACTCTTCATTAAAATTAGTTCCTTAGTCTCTCCTCGTGCTGAACATTCGTTAACTCTGGAAATCTTGTCATATTATAACATTTTCTCAAGCTTCTGAACGTGAATCATCAGGTGAATGTTCCACGACGCTGCTGTTGGTTTAAGATGGACGTTCTATATACTGTTAAGGCAGGCCTGCTCTACCCTGTGTGCAGAATTCTAAAGTATTTTTTATTGAGATTTTCTAGCGTCGTTTTTTGAGTCTATACGGTTAACTTGCCCCTCCGGCGCTATGTTCAGTTTAAAATTTATTACCAACGCATTCCCTTTCTATGCTGTTTATAGTTCCTCTCCTACCGGTCTGTTTTCTCTCTCTCCTCCGAATTTCATTAGCATATTTGGACTGAAATTTAGCAGGGCATTTATTTAGCCTTCCCTGCAACATTTGAAGTCTTCCTGGAGGGCGTTTCTCTGTACCATATATATTCTTCTTAATATATTTACATCGTCTGCACAAAGAAACACAAGATTCGATTTCCCGTGGCAGGTCACTGACATATATCTGAAACAGTAGTGGCCCTAACACTGATCCTTGGGGGACCTCTTATGTTACTCTCGCTCATCCTGACTCTCTTTTTGTACTCTTGTTCTTTGTCTTCTGTTTTACAGGTACTTCTTGATCCACTGGAGTACTCTCTCTTTCACCCATGCTTGTTTAAATAGAATGTGGATTAGTTTTTGGTAAGGAAACCCTAGCTCTTTGCCCCTGTGTGTGTGTGTGTGTGTACTCACCTAATTGTGGTTGCAGGGGTCGAGACTCAGCTCCTGGCCCCGCCTCTTCACTGTCCGCTACTGGGTCACTTCTCTCCCTGCTCCATAAGCTTTATCATACCTCGTCTTAAAGCTATGTATGGTTCCTGCCTCCACTACATCATTTGCTAGACTATTCCACTTCCTGACTACTCTATGGCTGAAGAAATGCTTCCTAACATCCCTTTGACTCATCTGGGTCTTCAACTTTCAATTGTGCCCCCTTGTTTCTGTGTTCCCTCTCTAGAACATCCTGTCACTGTCTACCTTGTCGATTCCCCGCAATATTTTGTACGTGGTTATCATGTCTCCTCTAACCCTTCTGTCCTCCAGTGTTGTCAGGCCGATTTCCCTTAACCTTTCTTCTTAGGACATTCCCCTGAGCAAGTGCAAACCTTTGCACTTTCTCTAATTTCTTGACGTGCTTGACCAGGTGTGGGTTCCAGACTGGTGCTGCATACTCTAGTATGGGCCTGTATACTCACCTAGTTGTGGTTGCAGGGGTCGAGACATAGCTCCTGGCCCCGCCTCTACACTTGTGTGTATGTGTGTGTGTGTGTGTGTGTGTGTGTGTGTGTGGCCCCGTGTATGTACTGGGGAAAAGAGTGGACTGAGTACTGAGATGAATACCATCAGATGTTGCACCGTCTCCCTGCACCAGCAACAGCAGGTGTTGCACCACCTCCGACACCCCCATCAACAGGTGTTGCACCACCTCTAGCAGGTGTTGCACTACGTAATGCCCCAGCACTACACAAACAAGATACACATCTCTAAGAAAATGGTTGCGTCAGCCAAGACAGTCAGCACATCTTACATTTAGCTCCTAAATGCTCCCTGTTAACTTAAAAACACTATTTTTTTCTGTATTTCAAGTTAGCTTAGTTAAGGTTTATTTAGTTTAGGTAAGGTTAGGTTAGGTAGAGTTATTTAAACTAATGAGAATACATACATGCTTAGATACAAATAAAAAAAAAGGCCGTTACAAATCTAGTAACACACCAGGAGAGGCACTGTACCACCGCAACACAGAGGCACTGTGCCACTACGACACAAGAGAGGCACTGTGCCACTGCAACACAACAAAGAGGCACTGTGCCACTGCACACGAGCACAAGAAAAGAGATATGCACTGAACACAACAAGAGAGGCACTGTGCCACTGCAACACAACAAGAGGCACTATGCCACTGCAACACAAGAGGCACTATGCCACTGCAACACAACAAGAGGCACTATGCCACTGTAACACAACAAGAGAGGCACTGCGCCACTGCAACACAACAAGAGGCACTATGCCACTGCAACACAAGAGGCACTATGCCACTGCAACACAACAAGAGGCACTATGCCACTGCACAACAAGAGAGGCACTGCGCCACTGCAACACAACAAGAGGCACTATGCCACTGCAACACAAAAAGAGGTACTATGCCACTGTAACACAAGAGAGGCACTATGCCACGGCAACACAAGAGAAGCACTGCGCCACTGCAACACAAGAGGCACTATGCCACTGCAACACAAGAGAGCACTGCGCCACTGCAACACAACAAGAGAGGCACTGTGCCATTGCAACACACCAAGAGACACTGTGCCACTACGACACAAGAGAGGCACTGTGCCACTGCAACACAAAAAGAGGTACTATGCCACTGCAACACAAGAGAGGCACTATGCCACGGCAACACAACAAGTGATGCTAAACATTTACCTCGCAGCTCTTGCTGTGGAGACAGTCATTATTCCTGGGTGTGCAGCTGAGTGTCGGGGATGATAGCGTCTCCTCGCCTCTCCACAAGATAAAATTAGTTTGCTAAGTTTAAAGCCAGTCGATTACATGACAGGTCATCAAGGCTGCGTATCTCATGTACACCAAATCGAAGAGACACATTTACCGAACAAGCTTTCGTGATAACGTTTCGCTCTAAGTCAAGCGTGATCAAACTATACAAAGAGCGGAACTTTATTCTACACAGTACGCCTTTGCGTACTGTGTAGAATAAAGTTCCGTATATTGTATATTTGCGTATATACCTTCCCAAGTTTCATATGGGAAAATATACAAATTGTTTTACGAACAGTAGAATGAATTTGTGTAGGTATTCTGAAGGCATATACGAGTAAATGTAGACATACACATGCTGTAGACCTACAGAAACATACATATGTGCATAATTTAGCCTAGGAAAATCCAGTGAAGTCAGAAAATGTGTCTCATTTCAACCAGTTCCCTACCCAGCCGCCCTGTCACCAGTCTGCCCTTGCCCTTCATTATAGCCGTGCCCCTTGCCTACCCTTGAGCATGCCCCAGGCAGTATGGGTTGCTGGGGGCGGTGAGCTGCCAGGGGTCAACCCACAACACCATCACCTGACCTACATACGTTCGCCGGGTTTTTTTTTTTTTTTCCCCCCCTCTCAGGATGAAGGACAACCTTACGCACCACCACTCCAAGCACAACCACCCCACGCACCACCACTCCAAGCACCACCACCACCACATGCACCACCACTCCAAGCACCACCACCACATGTAACACCACTCCAAGCACCACCACCACATGCACCACCACCTCAAGCACCACCACCACATGCACCACCACTTCAAACACCACCACCACACGCACCACCACTTCAAGGACCACCACATGCACCACCACTCCAAGCACCACACACACAACCAAACAGCACCACCACCACATGCACCACCACCACATGCACCACCACCACATGCACCACCACCACATGCACCACCACCACATGCACCACCACCCAGCACCACCACCACATGCCACCCCACACCACCACCACGACCACCACTGAACACCACCCACCCACACCACCACCATACCACCATACACGCACCACCACCACCACTCGCACACACATACCACACTGCACCACCACCACCACACACGACCACACCAATCACACCGCACAACCAGCACACCACCACCACCACCACACAGACCACCACCACAGCACCACCACCACCAACGCACCACCAGCACTGACCACTACCACAGCCAGCCTACCTGACACTCTCAGTAGCATCAGCCTGAGCTGGGAGACTTCAGTAGTGTCAGCCTGAGCTGGGAGACTTCAGTAGTGTCAGCCTGAGCTGGGAGACTTCAGTAGCATCAGCCTGAGCTGGGAGACTTCAGTAGAGTCAGCCTGAGCTGGGAGACTTCAGAGCATCAGCCTGAGCTGGGAGACTTCAGTAGCATCAGCCTGAGCTGAGACTCAGTAGCATCAGCCTGAGCTGGGAGACTCAGTAGCATCAGCCTGAGCTGGGAGACTTCAGTAGCATCAGCCTGAGCTGGGAGACTTCAGTAGCATCAGCCTGAGCTGGGAGACTTCAATAGCATTTGCTTGAGCTGGGAGACTTCAGTAGTGTCAGCCTGAGCTGGGAGACTTTAGTAGTGTCAGCCTGAGCTGGAAGACTTCAGTAGTGTCAGCCTGAGCTGGGAGACTTCAGTAGTGTCAGCCTAAGCTGGGAGACTTCAGTAGCATCAGCCTGAGCTGGGAGACTTCAGTAGTGTCAGCCTGAGCTGGGAGACTTTAGTAGTGTCAGCCTGAGCTTGGAGACTTTAGAAGTGTCAGCCTGAGCTGGGAGACTTCAGTAGCATCAGCCTGAGCTGGGAGACTTCAGTAGTGTCAGCCTGAGCTGGGAGATTTCAGTAGCATCAGCCTGAGCTGGAGACTTCAGTAGTGTCAGCCTGAGCTGGGAAATCCAGAGTGTCAGCCTGAGCTGGGAGACTTCAGTAGTGTCAGCCTGAGCTGGAAACTTCAGTAGTGTCAGCCTGAGCTGGGAGACTTCAGTAGGTCAGCCTGAGCTGGGAGACTTCAGTAGTGTCAGCCTGAGCTGGGAGACTTCAGTATGTCAGCCTGAGCTGGGAGAATTTAGTAGTGTCAGCCTGAGCTGGAGACTCAGTAGTGCAGCCTGAGCGGGAGACTCAGTAGTGTCAGCCTGAGCTGGAGAATTTAGTAGGTCAGCCTGAGCTGGGAGACTTCAGTAGCATCAGCCTGAGCTGGGAGACTTCAGTAGTGTCAGCCTGAGCTGGGAGAATTTAGTAGTGTCAGCCTGAGCTGGGAGACTTCAGTAGTGTCAGCCTGAGCTGGGAGACTTCAGTAGTGTCAGCCTGAGCTGGGAGAATTTAGTAGTGTCAGCCTGAGCTGTGAGACTTCAGTAGCATCAGCCTGATCTGGAAGACTTCAGTAGTGTCAGCCTGAGCTGGGAGACTTCAGTAGCATCAGCCTGATCTGGGAGACTTCAGTAGTGTCAGCCTGAGCTGGGAGACTTCAGTAGTGTCAGCCTGAGCTGGGAGACTTCAGTAGTGTCAGCCTGAGCTGGGAGACTTCAGTAGTGTCAGCCTGAGCTGGGAGAATTTAGTAGTGTCAGCCTGAGCTGTGAGACTTCAGTAGCATCAGCCTGAGCTGGGAGACTTCAGTAGCATCAGCCTGAGCTGGGAGACTTCAGTAGCATCAGCCTGAGCTGGGAGACTTCAGTAGTGTCAGCCTGAGCTGGGAGACTTCAGTAGTGTCAGCCTGAGCTGGGAGACTTCAGTAGTGTCAGCCTGAGCTGGGAGACTTCAGTAGTGTCAGCCTGAGCTGGGAGACTTCAGTAGCATCAGCCTGAGCTGGGAGACTTCAGTAGCATCAGCCTGATCTGGGAGACTTCAGTAGTGTCAGCCTGAGCTGGGAGACTTCAGTAGTGTCAGCCTGAGCTGGGAGACTTCAGTAGCATCAGCCTGAGCTGGGAGACTTCAGTAGTGTCAGCCTGAGCTGGGAGACTTCAGTAGCATCAGCCTGAGCTGGGAGACTTCAGTAGTGTCAGCCTGAGCTGTGAGACTTCAGTAGCATCAGCCTGAGCTGGGAGACTTCAGTAGCATCAGCCTGAGCTGGGAGACTTCAGTAGTGTCAGCCTGAGCTGGGAGACTTCAGTAGTGTCAGCCTGAGCTGGGAGACTTCAGTAGTGTCAGCCTGAGCTGGGAGACTTCAGTAGCATCAGCCTTAGCTGGGAGACTTCAGTAGTGTCAGCCTGAGCTGGGAGACTTCAGTAGCATCAGCCTGAGCTGGGAGACTTCAGTAGTGTCAGCCTGAGCTGTGAGACTTCAGTAGCATCAGCCTGAGCTGGGAGACTTCAGTAGCATCAGCCTGAGCTGGGAGACTTCAGTAGTGTCAGCCTGAGCTGGGAGACTTCAGTAGTGTCAGCCTGAGCTGAGAGACCAGTAAGAAAATAAGGATTTCATCAATTATTCCACTACCGCTTCAGTACTTAAAGGAGATTCAGAGTTCTCGTTCTAGCACAGTTATATCTTACAAAGACACAATATACAGTACACTCTTTCATTGAGACTGCGTTTCGCCCAGTCATAAACGAAACATAGTCCCATTTCCTGTAGCCCCATACCTGTTGGCATTATGTGTCGACAATTAAGTGATCAATGATTCTATGCAGAGGTTTAAGATATATATACCACCTTGCATGTTGTTGAGGCAGAAGAAAATGCGAGAAATCCTTCCAGAGTGCAAAATGTTTAACACGCTGCCATTTCATACACTTATGACAAGTCGATACTACCTCCCTGGAGGGTTAGTGGTTACCAAGCCTTCAATAAGGTAATAAATATATATGTTACAGATAATTTAACTGTGACAACTCTTCGCTCTGTTAGATGTTTTACAGAGCAAACGTGTCTTTTCTTTGTTATTTGGATCCAAATTGCAATATAGCTCCGCTTATAAGAGCTCCCATAGTTTCTATTTAACCCTCCCTCATAGGAGAGACTTCTTATAAGTGAGATCAGTGTCTCACATCACCCCAAGCGAGCCAAGAAAAATAAAGCGGGATGTAGGGAAAAGGGTGTAAGGCTGTGTGTAAAGTTTAGCTATAGTTACAGGCTTTAAAAGATGTTTCTTGTTGTACCTTGAAGAGAACTACATACATGGCTAAATTTGTCAAAAGATTCGAGTGAGCCAATGTCAGCAGCCGCCCTAATATGTAAAAGTAAACACACACACACACACCACGCACACACACACACACACACACACACACACACACACACACACACACGCACATGGAGAAGATTATCAGGAGAAGAGTGGTGGAGCACCTAGAAAGGAATGAGCTTATCAACGACGGCCACCACGGTTTCAGGGACGGGAAATCCTGTGTCACAAACCTACTGGAGTTCTACGACAGGGTGACAGCAGTAAGACAAGAGAGAGAGGTGTGGGTAGATTGCATATTCTTGGACTGTAAGAAGGCGTTTGACACAGTTCCACACAAGAGATTAGTGCAGAAGCTGGAGGACCAGGCAGTGATAACAGGGAAGGCACTGCAATGGATCAGGGAATACCTGTCAGGAAGACAACAGCGAGTCATGGTACTTGGGGAGGTGTCGAGTGGGCGCCGTGACGAGGGTTCACAGGGTCAGTCCTAGGACCGGTGCTGTTCCTGGTATTTGTGAACGACATGACAGAAGGAATAGACTCCGAAGTGTCCCTGTTTGCAGATGATGTGAAGTTGATGAGAAGAATTCAATCGGACGAGGACCAGGCAGAACTACAAAGGAATCTGGACAGGCTGCAAGCCTGGTCCAGCAATTGGCTCCTGGAGTTCAACCCCACCAAGTGCAAAGACATGAAGATTGGGGAAGGGCAAAGAAGACCGCAGACGGAGTACAGTCTAGGGTGCCAGAGACTACAAACCTCAATCAAGGAAAAAGATCTTGGGGTGAGTATAACACCAGGCACATCTCCTGAGGCGCACATCAACCAAATAACTGCTGCAGCATACGGGCGCCTAGCAAACCTAAGAACAGCATTCCGACATCTTAATAAAGATTCGTTCAGGACCCTGTACACTGTGTACGTTAGGCCCATACTGGAGTATGCAGCACCAGTTGGAACCCACATCTAGCCAAGCACGTAAAGAAGCTAGAGAAAGTGCAAAGGTTTGCAACAAGACTAGTCCCGGAGCTAAGGGGTATGTCCTACGAGGAGAGGTTAAGGGAAATCGACCTGACGACACTGGAGGACAGGAGAGATAGGGGGGACATGATAACGACATATAAAATACTGAGAGGAATTGACAAGGTGGACAGAGACAGAATGTTCCAGAGATGGGACACAGCAACAAGGGGACACAGTTGGAAGTTGAAGACTCAGATGAATCACATGGATGTTAGGAAGTATTTCTTCAGTCACAGAGTGGTCGGGAAGTGGAATAGTTTGGGAAGCGATGTAGTGGAGGCAGGTTCCATACATAGCTTTAAGAAGAGGTATGATAAAGCTCATGGCGCAGGGAGAGTGACCCAGTAGCGGCAAGTGAAGAGGCGGGACCAGGAGCTATGACTCGACCCCTGCAACCACAACTAGGTGAGTACAACTAGGTGAGTACTCACACACACACACACACACATAACAGGAAGGGCACTGCAATGGATCAGAGAATACCTGACAGGGAGGCAACAACGAGTCATGGTACGTGATGAGGTATCACAGTGGGCGCCTGTGACGAGCGGGTCCCACAGGGGTCAGTCCTAGGACCAGTGCTATTTTTTTGTATATGTGAATGACATGACGGAAGGGATAGACTCAGAAGTGTCCCTGTTCGCAGATGATGTGAAGTTAATGAGGAGAATTAAAACAGATGAGGATCAGGCAGGACTTCAAAGAGACCTGGACAGGCTGGACACCTGGTCCAGCAACTGGCTTCTCGAATTTAACCCCGCCAAATGCAAAGTCATGAAGATCGGGGAAAGGCAAAGAAGACCGCAGACAGAGTATAGGCTAGGTGGCCAAAGACTGCAAACCTCGCTCAAGGAGAAAGATCTTGGGGTGAGTATAACACCAAGCACGTCTTTGGAAGCAAACATCAACCAGATAACTGGTGCAGTATATGGGCGCCTGGCAAACCTGAGAATAGCGTTCCGATACCTTAGTAAGGAATCGTTCAAGACACTGTACACTGTGTACGTCAGGCCCATACTGGAGTATGCAGCACCAGTTGGAACCCACACCTTGGTCAAGCACGTCAAGAAATTAGAGAAAGTGCAAAGGTTTGCAACAAGGTTAGTTCCGAAGCTAAGGGGAATATCCTATGAAAAAAGGTTAAGGGAAATCGGCCTGACGAGACTGGAGGACAGGAGGGTTAGGGGAGACATGATAACGACATACAAAATACTGGGTGGAATAGATAAGGTGGACAGAGACAGGATGTTCCAGAGAGGGGACACAGAAGCAAGGGGTCACAATTGGAAGTTGAAGACTCAGATGAGTCGAAGGGATGTTAGGAAGTATTTCTTCAGCCATATAGTAGTCAGGAAGTGGAATAGTCTAGCAAGTGATGTAGTGGAGACAGGAACCATACATAGCTTCAATACGAAGTATGATGAAACTCATGGAGCAGGGAGAGAGAGGACCTAGTAGCGGTCAGTGAAGAGGCGGGGCCAGGAGCTAAACCCGTAGGGATTATCATGATCATCAACAGTCTCGCTGGTATCGTAGTTGCCCTTACTGTTTCAGAGATAAGAGACACACAGGATAAGAAGCAAATGCCTCACTCACACTACACACACACACACACACACACACATACACACCAGGATCTCACCCTGCAACAAACTAGGTGAGTACTAGGTGGTGAGTACACACACACACACACACACACACACACACACACACACACACACACACACACACACACACTCACACTACACACACACAC
Source organism: Cherax destructor (assembly GCA_009830355.1). Taxonomy (NCBI): domain Eukaryota; kingdom Metazoa; phylum Arthropoda; class Malacostraca; order Decapoda; family Parastacidae; genus Cherax; species Cherax destructor. The sequence continues at coordinate 27,682 of WNWK01000105.1, read as the reverse complement.
ACACACACACACACACACACACACACACTACACACACACACACACACACACACACACACACTCACACTACACACACACACACACACACACACACACACACACACAACACACACATTCGAGGATACTTTGGCTCAGTTGAAGATCAACTCATCCTTAACTATTTCTTTAATTTGCTTGATAATCTTAATAAAACTATAGCTAAGGCTAAGTACATACTTATCCAAATTACTCAGTGTGTTGATATTAATAATCGCTTGAGGTTATTTTTAACTATTCAAATCGTACATTGACTCCTGAAAAAGATGTCTCTCTCTCTCTCTCTCTCTCTCTCTCTCTCTCTCTCTCTCTCTCTCTCTCTCTCTCAATGGCTTAAGTTTTGTCTTCTTAAGAATAAAAAAATAAGGACTCTCATTTATGAACGTTTGTAAAGATATTAAAGAATATTTGTAACCTATATTTCTATTTAGTACTTCCAATATATAGGTTATGAATTTTTAAAGATTCTCTGAAGCATATTGCGTCTTCTAAGTTGTATTATGACTTAAATAAAGTGAAGGAAGGTTTCATTAAGGAATTCAAGGCTATAAAAAATTAATCCTTAGACAGAAGTATTATTACTAAACTTAATAAAGGAAATGGAATGATGTTATTAAATACGAGCGAATACATTAGAAAAATGGAACTTATACTAAGTGACATAGATAAATTTAATAATCCTAATGATGATCTCTATGTATATACACACACACACACACACATATATATATATATATATATATATATATATATATATATATATATATATATATATATATATATATATATATATAGTACATGTTTATAGAGGGCAACGGATATATCAGATCATTATTTGGTTGTAGCTACAGTTAGAGTAAAAGGTAGATGGGACAAAAGAAAATGGCACAGCAAGTAAGAGAGAGGTAAAAGTGTATAAACTAAGGGAGGAGGAAGTTAGGGTGAGATATAAGCAACTATTGGCAGAAAGGTGGGCTAGTGCAAGTAGGAGTAGTGGGGGTTGAAGAGAGTTGGGATAGTTTTAAAAATGCAGTATTAGAATGTGGGCAGAAGTTTGTGGCTATAGGAGGGTGGGTGCAGGAGAAAGAGGAGTGAGTGGTGGAATGAAGAAGTAAAGGGTGTGATAAAAGAGAAAAGGTAGCTTATGAGAGGTTTTACAAAACAGAAGTGTTAATAGAAGAGCAGAGTATATGGAAAGTAAAAGAAAGGTGAAGAGAGTGGTGAGAGAGTGCAAAAGAAGAGCGGATGAAAGAACGGAGAGGCTCTGTCAAGAAATTTTGCTGAAAACAAGAAAAATTTTGGAGTGAGATAAACAAGGTAAGAAAGCCTAGGGAACGAATGGATTTGTCAGTTAAAAACAGAGTAGGGGAGTTAGTAGATGGGGAGCTGGAGGTATTGGGTAGATGGCAGGGAATATTTTGAGGAACTTTTAAATGTCGATGAAAAGAGGGAGGCGGTAATTTCATGTACTGGCCAGGAGGGACAACATCGTTTAGGAGTGAAGAAGAGCAGGATGTGAGTGTGTGGGAGGTGCGTGAGGCATTACGTAGAATGAAAGGGGTAAAGCAGCTGGAATTGACGGAATCATGACAGAAATGTTAAAAGGAGGGGGATATAGTGCTGGAGTGGTTGGTATTTTTGTTTAATAAATGATGAAAGAGGGAAGGTACCTAGGTTGGCAGAGAGCATGTATAGTTCCTTTATATAAAGGGAAGGGGATAAAGAGAGTGTAAAAATTATAGGGGAATAAGTTTACTGAGTATACCAGGTAAAGTGTATGGCAGGGTTATTATTGAAAGAATTAGAGGTAAGACAGAGATAGGATTGCAGATGAGCAAGGAGGCTTTAGAGTGGGTAGGGGATTGTAGATCAAGTGTTTACAGTGAAGCATATATGTGAACAGTATTTAGATAAAGGTAGAAGTTTTATTGCATTTATGGATTTAGAAAAGGCATATGAAAGAGTGGATAGGGGAGCAATGTGGCAAATGTTGCAAGTGTATGGAATAGGTAGTAGTTACTGAAGGCTGTAAAGAGTTTTATGAGGATAGTGAGGCGCAGGTTAGGGTGTGTAGGAGAGAGGGAGATTATTTCCCGGTAAAAGTAGGTCTTAGACAGGGATGTGTAATGTCACCATGGTTGTTTAATATATTTATAGATGGGGTTGTAAGAAGTAAATGCTAGGTGTTGGGGAGAGGGGTGGGATTAATTATGGAGAATTAAATGCAAAATGGGAGTTGACACAGTTACTTTTGCTGATGATACTGTGCTTATGGGAGATTCTAAAGTTGCAAAGGTTAGTGGACGAGTTTGGGAGAGTGTTAAAGGTAGAAAGTTAAAAGTGAACATAGATAAGAGTAAGGTGATGAGGGTATCAAATGATTTAAATAAAGAAAAATTGGATATCACATTGGAGAGAGGATTATGGAAGAAGTAAATGTTTTCAGATATTTGGGAGTTGACGTGTCAGCGGATGGGTTTATGAAGGATGAGGTTAACCATAGATTGATGAAGGAAAAAGAGTGGTGCATTGAGGTATCTGTGGAGACAAAAAACGTTATCCATGGAGGCAAAGAAGGGAATGTACGAAAGTATAGTGGTACCAACACTCTTATATGGGTGTGAAGCATGGGTTGCAAATGCTGCAGCGAGGAGGAGGCTGGAGGCAGTGGAGATGTCCTGTCTAAGGGCAATGTGTGTGTAAATATTATGCAGAAAATTCGGAATGTGGAAATTAGGAGAAGGTGTGGAGTTACTAAAAGTATTTGTCAGAGGGCTGAAGAAGGGATGTTGAGGTGGTTTGGTCATTTAGAAGATGGATCAAAGTAGAATGACTTGGAGAGCGTATAAATCAGTAGGGAAGGAAGGCGGGGGGGTCGTCCTAGAAAAGGTTGGAGGAAGGGTAAAGGAGGTTTTGTGGGCGAGGGCTTGGACTTCCAGCAAGCATGCGTGAGCGTGTTAGATAGGAGTGAATGGAGACGAATGGTTTTGGGACATGACGATCTGTTGGAGTGTGAGCAGGGTAACATTTGTGAAGGGATTCAGGAAACCAGTTAATTGATTTAGTTGGACTTGAGTCCTGGAAATGGGAAGTACAATGCCTGCACTTTAAAGGAGGGTCTGAGATAGTGACAGCTGGAGGGACTTTTCTCAGCTGTCGTATCTGAGCTCCTCTGCAAAGACAGTGATTATGTATGAATGTGGTGAAAGTGTTGAATGATGATGAAAGTATTTTCTTTTTGGGGATTTTCTTTCTTTTTGGGTCACCCTGCCTCGGTGGGAGACGGCCGACTTCTTGAAAAAAAAAAAAAAAAATATATATATATATATATATATAATTCAACAAACCACCGTATCCCACCTGTAATTTATAAAGGAGACGGGGGTTACTAGCCCATTGCTCCCAGCATTTTAGTCGCTTCTTACGACACGCATGGCTTACGGAGGAACAATTCTTTTCTACTTCCCCAAGGCGAGAAGAGGAAATAAAGAAGAACAAGAACTATTAAGAAAATAGACGAAAACCCAGATGGGTGTGTAAATATATATGCGTGTACATGCATGTGTCGTGTGACTCAAGAGTAAGTGGAAGTAGGAAGATATACCTGGTATCCCAAGTTTCCGTTTCACACTTGGCAGGGCGGTAGTACTTCCCTGGGTGGTGCTATCAACCTACTACCTCTCTCTCTCTCTTCTCTCTCTCTCTCTCTCTCATATATATATATATATATATATATATATATATATATATATATATATATATATATATATATATATATATCAATGCACCACTCAGAAACAAGTGGGTATATACAGAGAAAGATCGCAGTCATTAGGACTCGATACTGCTACTGGGACGGACAAGATTCCCAGGCAGCGCTCTTATCCACTCGGCCACACAAATGCCACATAAGCTGGGCAGCCTGGTTCACAAGCCATGTTTCTTTCCCAGCCCGGGCACGTCAGTGAGCCTCAAACATGGATTTCGAGACCTGCTGACTGCGATCTTTGTCTGTATATACCCGCGTGTTTCTGCGTGGTGCACTGATATAAAAATCGCTAGAGAGGTCAGAACATACAAGAGATTGAAATAGCTTGAAATCCATGCTTGAGGCTCACTGATATTAATGGAACCCCGAACAAGTGGTATTTTAGCAATAACAAACCGGGGATCGAATCCGTGTTGTTTTAGCCCACCTCCTGAGAAGCAAGTGGTTAGAACGTCGTGAGTTTGGACGAGCTTCCCAGGAGGCGGGCTAAAACCACACGAGTTCGATCCCCGGCTAGCCGCAGTTTGTTATATGACATTCAGTAAGCTTACCTCATAACTGGAGCCGGGGATCAGACCTTCACACCTATTCCTGCCATCTTCACATCACGAAGAAAAATAAATAAGTTGTCCTCCTGGACGCTTAGATTTGTCCATCTCAGCGGAACCCTTGACTGCTGACCCGCCCGCCAGACAGCAGGCAGCATCTAGAAGGCCCACAAATAGGAGGCATCAGCTATTCGATTCGCTGTCTGGCCCAGAAGACAGCAGGCAGCAGCTGGTCGGCCCGGCAGACAGCAGGCAACATCTACCCGGCCCACTAGGCAGCAGGCATCAGCTGGCCAGGACCAGATAGCAAGAGCGCCTTTCCTGGCCTCGAAGGAAGGCACCAAGTGATAGACGACACTACTTTTCCTAAGTATGCTATATCGCCTTCCTCACCAGTGTATGCACAAAACTTATCTTCACTCACTCACGATGTTCTTTGAAATATGGCACACTTTTATCATTAGAGGTGTCAACGACATCAACAGACGTTTTTATTTGCTGCACTCTTGTTCAACGACATCGCTAGTCGTTTTATCTGCTGCACTGTGTTATTGAACATAGCTCCTTCCGTTTATATGTAGTTCAATATCATTAACGTCGTTTTATCCTTTGCACTCTCTAGTACAACATCGTTAAAGTCGTTTTCTTTCACGCACTCTGTAGTTCAACACGTTTTTTTCGAGGCACTGACTGAAAAACATTGTCCAAGTGACACCTGAGCCGCGCCTCAGGAACCATCCATAACGACATTGCCGAAGGAGAAGCTTCCTCGTCGACTAGAATATCTGAGATAAAATTCCTTTGGTCACACTCGTTTTCTCAGACACGAGGCCATACCCTAATATTTTTTCTTCTTCTAATTTCCTCCCTCACTAATAAATGTTTTAGTAGAGTCTATTTAGTCATTCTCTCGTTCAAGATTGTTCTGTCATGTATACCATCATCCAAGGTCGTATCCTGCATATATACGTGTGAAAAATCGTACCGCCATGTATACTGTCGTCTAAGGTTGTACCGCCATGTATACTGTCTAAGGTTGTACTTCCATGCATGCTGCCGTCCATGGGTGTGCCACCATATGTGCTATGATCCAATGCTGTACCGCCTTGTATACTATCAACCAAGGTCGTACCGCCATATTTCCTATCGTTCAAGGTCGTACTGTCATATTTACTAGCGTCCAAAGTCATATCTCCATATACATACAGTACAGTCGTTTATGGACGTACCGCACATTTACTATCGTCCAATGTCGTACCACTACATTTACTATCTGTCAAGGTCGTACCGCAATATATATACTATCGTCCAAAATAGTCCAAAGTCGTGCCGCCATATTTTGGGAGTTGGTGGCGGGCGCACAACAATGTTTCCTGCAGGATAAGTTTCTGGGCAGATGTAGATACTTCACTAACGTATTTCTTCAGCTCAATGTGCGATAGTTATCAAAAGGGTCAAAATATGTCAGTCAAGTCATAAGACAGTAGGCTAGGCCTACCTTAGTAAGTATATATAACTCAATGGCACTTTCCCCAATACCTTTCACTTACACGTCAATAACTAAATCACACACAAGGGTGAACATAACAAGAAATATTTTTAAGTTCCAACACTTCGCAATTGATAGTCTCCAAACGTAGTCTGTTTACTACTTTCACGGTCAATAAATATTTACTGACAGTTCTTTTGTATTTCTACTCACTCTCACAGAACCCATAACCACGGCACTGCTTGCATCTTCCCAAAAGCACACTGCTCCCTGTACCGAAGTCAACACTTACCGCACACTATCCCATGATAAGAGGAGCTCATGAACATAAGTAGTTTCCAGCCACAACAAAAGTGTTGAATCTTTTAACTGTCGTCTATGATTCCCTTTTACCCAGCAGCCGTATATGCAGGGGAATTGACAGTAGACGTCGGCCACGTTTGTCCGTTCATTAGAGCACACGGGGAGAGTAAGGGCAGGCGTGGTGCACTCTTCCTTTGCTGTGCACAACTACGTCATACGAGAGAGCCAAGGTCCAACACGCAGCGCCATTACTGCGCAGTATTAATTGAGGAAATGACAGAGTGCACGACTAACAGACATTGAAGGGAATTAATACTTAAATAACTGTCAAAGTAAAACCTTTAATCTAGAGGCAAAAAATCACATTGATCCGAAGATGACCTAAAACGATGTATATGAGGCTACTCAGTATATCCTCGGCCGATATATCTTGCATAAAAAGTACAATCATACAAGAAAGTCAAAATAATAACCTATTGTTTTCAAAACCAATTACGAATTATAGTATTGAAGGGTAAAATAAAAATATTGAGTGTGAGAGTTTCTCATACCATGGAGTGCCAGATGTAAAAATACATAAGGTCAGACACACTTCAAAGGCTAATCGAGAATGCAAGTGGCAGTGAAGTGTCTCGTCACCTTCGAAGCTTTCTGGCTTTGTCAACTGGAATCGTGAAATGTCAGGTAAACAGTCCTAACTGGGGTTGTGTGAAAGTGAACTCAAAAGGCACCTGGAGGAGAAGGACTGAACCACTAAAGGACTGAATGACACATCGGCAGAATCCATTATTAGAAATAACAGTATATTTCCTCAGATGATTCCTCAGTTTTACTATGTTACTAACAAAAAAAAATTCCTTTAACACAAATCCAAAATTTAACTCTGTTGAGTTTGTGACAAAGTTGCAAAATGTAAGTCACACCAATAAAACCCATGTTTTATTTTTTTAAATCGAAAGAATGTAATTCACTTGGCTACAAAGTTGCGTTAAAAAAAAAAACTCTACAACAAAAATAATTAAACCACTGAGTGCTTTATGCCATACATAGTTGCAAGAAAAGTTTTACGTTGGCCTTCGGTGATCTGACTTATTCAAGTTTACATCACTACCAAATCTTAAAAAGATGAGCGAGAGATTCCTTGGTGTTGTTCGCCTTGAAGACAGTATCTCAGGTTGTGAGGCAGTGAGCAAGACGATCATGCTGTGAAAGGATGTTAGTGGATGAGGTAGTGAGACAAGAAATATGGGATTCTTAAGTGGCATTCCCCGTCTTGCACGTTTTTCCGTTATTAGTGGCACACTTTCCCATTCTGGCACAGTTCCTACTTCTATCAGACACTTCCGCGGGCGCCTGGGGTGATGTGGATATGCAAGGATCACAGTCGCTAACACCACCAACAATCAGCTTCAAGAACAGATATTCTCCCTTAAAGGACCAGCGTTCGCTCGAAAATAATAAAAACAAAAGGAAACTGAACAGGGCTTTGTGAAAGTACAGACCAGTTTATTTGAACAGGCTGAAAGTACAGGTCAGCTGACGTGGAAAGGATGAGAGTAATGTCAGCTTTCATGGGCACGGTGAAAGCAATGTCAGCTCACCTGAACGTGGTGAAAGTGTACGTAACTTCTCTTGGTCATGCTGAGAGCAACGTCTGTTGTAAAGACACGGTATACATGAATACACTTATTATAGCAAAGTGGAAGTGGGGATATAGATCATCTCCCGCTTGTCATGTGGAACTTCCTGTACACTTTATTTTCAACAAACGATATTTCAAGGCTTCGAGATCGGTAGTAAAATGTCAATGGAACTTTTGCCATCGGCTTAAATGCTTTGTTAACTATTTCATGTTTAAAATGACCACATAATATTTGCAGTCTCATTCACCAAAGTTTTTCACATGTAACTTTCCTTCAGTTCACTATGATAGCAAGATATACTAAAGTACGCAAGTTGCACAGAATAAGATTAACTTATAACGCAAATCGGTTAGTCAACGAGTAGACTAAAGCTAGCAATTGTGGTGTACCGTTGCAGCAGCAACAGTAACTGGGAGTCAGGGAGGAGGCGTCGAGGGCAGTGCCAGGGAAGGCACCGCCGCAGCCCTCACAGGCACTCTCACACCACAAGATTCTAGGTCACGGGTACAGAGTATCGTCTGCCCCATCGTCTGGCCCGTAAAGTGATCTTGCAAGACTAAGAGTCTCTCACGGATGCCCTGCCAGTCCCAACAATTCTTCTGTATTGCACACTTCTTTAACAAGTGCACTTTCCTCCTTCGTGTTGTCTTAGTAAGCACACCGTTCGTGCCGTTCTCTGAATGCATTTTCCTTCAGAACACCTACCTATCCGAAATATCCTTTGTTCATTTAAGCCCACTCAGAATTTTCAGACATTTAAATATTTGTTATTCTTCAATGGATTAGGTTAGGCTAGATTTGGTTACGCTAGCTTATATATGTATGTATAATTACCAGACGTGATGGTAAAAACGGGTGCAAAATCTCGAGCATTCATTTTCTCGCAAATAAGAAAAAAAAGTGTAGTATCAGTATTGGTTCCAGCACTGATCCCTATGGGATCCCGCTTGTCACCTCTGCCCATTTTGAAACCTTTCTGATGTAATCTGTTATGCTTTTACCCTTATAACTTTTTTGATTTAGTGACTCAGTCTCTGGTGTGGTTACCTGAAGATGATTCCAGAGTCACTGTCCTTCCATTTCCCAGCGGCCCGGTCCCAGACCAGGCCTCCTGATTAATATCTTGGTTGACCAGGCTGTTGGTCCTAGCCGCACACAGTCCAACGTAGGCACCACAGTCCAGCTAATCATCAACTTATCCGGAACCCTCTCGAGGATAGGAATTTGTCAACAATTTCCCTTAAGTATGAAGGAAGGTTGTTCAGACGTCTTGGTCTCATTTACACCTATTATCTTTTAGTGTACTCATTGCACTCCAGCTTTCCATTGGGGCAATTCACACCATCTGCCAAGCCTGTTGCTTTCACAAGGATGCAAATTTGGGACTAATCCCTCCAGAATTTTCTACGTGTAAATTATTAATTTTTCTCGCCTATGTTCCTGGGAGTACATTTCAAGGGATTTCAGGAGTTCCCAATAATTTAGGAATTTAACTGAATTTTTAAGGGCAGTGAAGTTTCTCTGTACATTCTCCAGTTCTGCCTTCTTACAGTCCAGAAATATGCAGTCCACCCAACCTTCTCTTTCCTGTTTTATCTATGCCACCCTGCTGTAAAAAAAAAAAAAATTGTAGGACAGGATTTTTCCTCTCTGAACCTGTGCAGGCTGTCTTTTATAAATCCTCAGTTTTCCAGGTACTCCACCATTGTCTTCTGATTACTTTGGAAAGCAGACATGTCAAGGATACTGGTCAATAGTTCAATACTTTCTGTCTATCCCTTGCGTAAATAATGTTACAGCATTCACTGATTTTCATATATCTGATAGTTGCTGTGTCTCCAGTGACCCGCTGAAGACTTTTTCTAGGGGTGGTACATAGTGCTACTCCTTTCTTTTATAACCTAGGTAGGTAGTCTAACAGGTTCCTTTAGTGTTGATGTATTCAGGCAACGTCAGGATATTTTTCCATTTTATGTTGGTTTACTCTATTTCTTGCTCCAGTTCTGTGCCAGATTCCGTATTGCTGATTTCACTGGACAGCACAAAACCCGAAAGGATCATACTGCGCGTAGGGAACAGGTAACAATTAGATTCGATCCAGAGCCCCTCACCAGCATCAAGACGGCTCGGATTCCAGTGAGAATTCCTTTCAAATGTTCGTTCGGTTTCTCGCCGACCTCGTTGTTACTGTAAGTTCTCTTCCTGACGTTCACAGGCTTGTCATTGCTCTTCTACCCTTGAAGTGAGTCTACTTCCACCGTCTTACTGCAAAGTTCATTCTAGATAGTTTCAGTTCAATCTATTCCACTGGAATGAACTGTTATTGTATGTTCCTGTGACTCATTCGGTCACATATCCTAACACAACACTAGTTTTCGCTATAATTCAAGAAAAAGCGACGTTGGCACTAAAGCAGAACGTTGCTTTTGTGATGTATATCAACTATTTCCGCCTCGTCCCTGGTTCCCCGTTTTCTGTTCCGTCGTCAGGACCATCGTCTTGACAATGCATTTTTTGGAATTTATAACTGGTTAATATGGTTAATCCATGTTGAGAAATCGGCTTAAATCCCTATGTTACGAATTCAAAGTTGCGAAGTATGAGAATGGATTACATTTGGATGTATTTTTTACACCGTTGACGGGACAGTTTAAGAGCTGTTGTCCTACCTCAGCTTATTTCAAAGACCGATCCAATGTAGGAATACGTCCATCACTTGCACCAGAATGCCACCCACTCCGGGCAATTCCCAAGTACATATTCACAGAAGGGCGAACATGCGCAACAGGTATAAAGATCTTTGCTCGCTAGCAATTGCAGCCGGGTCCACTGAGCTGCGAGTCACCTAAATTCAATCATGTCTTCTTTGCATGATCATGCCAGCTATTTCTTTTCGTTTCTCCAGAGATACGAGGAATGGATCTACAATTTTTTTTCTATATTATTCATAGCACATTCTCCTCAACTCAGCACCAGTCTGGAAATACTGCTTAAAACTTTCTCAAGTTTCACTTTGTGTTTTACAGTGTCTTTGTGTGTGCGCACACGCTTGCCTGTACGTATGAGCGTGTGCATGTGCGTATATTCACCATTTTGTACTCTCCTATTCGTGGTTGCAGGGATCGATTCTTTGCCTCTTGCCATATGCATTCCCTACTAGCCTCGTGGGTCCAGTCATACCTGTTTTTAAACCTATACAGTACTGAGCCTGCCTCCGATACTACGTCGTCCGGGTCATTTCACTTTTTGGTGACCCTGAAATTGGAGAAATACTTCCTGACGTTCCTATTACTCGTCTATGTTTAACTTACATGGTATACATGTTAGAGAAATTTGTCTGTAGTTCAACGCTTCCTGTCTGTCTCCCATTTCAAACATTGGGACAACACTCGCCGTTTTCTAGATCTCTGTTCCGTATCCTTTGCCTTGGAGATTTTAGCTAGTGACGCACTTCTTTTCACAGAATCTATGGTGACAGCTTGTCAGGTTCCATTGCCGATGATGGGAGAAAAAAGTCAGGAGTTTTTCCACCTCTTTCCATGTTGTGTATAGTGTCTAGTAACTTTTAGTGTATGTCGGTGTTCGAATATGTGTGCCCACGCTTGTGCTCTCCTGTGCGCACGTGAACGCGCATAAGGTTGCTGTGTGGTGCCTGTCTGTCTGGGTGAGACCCTCCCCAAGGCCCTGAAGGAGTGCACTCTGTCTCACACTAACACTTTATGCAATAACTAAATGGCATACAACAACCCATATTTATCTATAACACACTCTTAGGCTCTCTTTCTTTCAAGCGCCTTTGACACCTAGTAACTACACACACAATCACAATCTCTCTCTCTCTCTCTCTCTCTCTCTCTCTCTCTCTCTCTCTCTCTCTCTCTCTCTCTCCCAGTCACAAAAAGAAAAGTTTTAAATTTTATTGTCTTACTCCGTCGTTATCTTCCACACTAAGAAAAAACATTCCACGGCCCAGTTACAAAAAAAATCTTGTGGTTCATTTAGGGGTGAGCCAGCGACCTCAGACTTTCACCTCCATAAAACGAGAAAATGAAATATTGGAAAGTAATTCAAGTCAATTTTCTGAAAACAATGAGAAGAAAATAAAATAAAATATAATAATAATTATACTACTGCTACTACTACTACTACTACTACTAATAATAATAATAATAATCTATAACAAGTGGTCATTCAGTGATATATATACTATAAATATATATATATATATATATATATATATATATATATATTTAGAATAGTGGAAGTGAATAGATTGCTAGTCAGTTCCTGACCAGCCTGGCTGTGCTTCGTAAGTTGAACTGCGTGCGGCCAGCAGTAACAGCCTGGTTGATCAGGCCCTGATGCACCAGGGAGGCCTGGTCATGGACCGGGCGGCAGGGGGCGTTGACCCCCGGAACACTCTCCAGGTCGAGCGTAGGCGATAAACACCACTGTTGAAAATAAAGGCCCCACTACGGTCGATTGTGGATAATAAAGCACTCACAGTGAGCGATAAAGCCACTGTGGGCGAATAAAGCACCCAATATGAGCGAATAAAGCACCCAACGTGGCGAATAAAGCACCCAACATGGGCGAATAAAGCACCCAACGTGGGCGAATAAAGCACCCAACGTGGGCGAATAAAGCACCCAACGTGGGCGAATAAAGCACCCAACGTGAGCGAATAAAGCACCCAACGTGGGCGAATAAAGCAACCAATGTGGGCGAATAAAACCCCCCACTGCGAGCGATAAAGCCCCCACTGTGGGCGATAAAAAAAAAACTGTGGGCGATAAAAAAAAAACCCACTGTGGGCGATAAAGCCCCACTGTGGAGAATAAAGCCTCCACTTTGGGTGAAATATCGTAAAAAAAAGGTCTTCTCTGCATAAAGTACCACTGAATTACGAAACAAATACTCTCTTTCTACTCAGTAGTCAGGCGGAAACATTGTCAATGAACGCGAAAACTTGTGCATTACGTCTCGTTAAACGTCTGATGGTATTCTAGTTCCTATTTAAACTTGTGTATTACGTCTAGTTAAACGCCTGATGGTATGTAGTTCCGATTTAAACTTGTGTATTACGTCTAGTTAAACGCCTGATGGTATGTAGTTCCGATTTAAACTTGTATATTACGTCTAGTTAAACGTCTGTTCTGATTGTTAACACGAATCACATCTCGTAATGCAAAAAACTCAAGCAGTTTTGTGAGTCACGTCAGTTTCAGTAGGGTGACCCCGCTGGGGTCATACAGCACCAGTGCTGTATGAAGGGAGGCATTCAGGTTCGATTCAAGGAGACATGGAGGTCCAATTCTTTGGATTAAGTCAAGAAACCCCCATTCAGGGGAAGGTTACGCTCCATCGAGAAATATAATATATATATATATATATATATATATATATATATATATATATATATATATATATATATATATATATAAGACCATGGTTAAACCGAAAAAATCTATTTTATTCAATAGTGTATAAGTACTCAGTACCGATCTGTGGATGTACCGTATATATATATATATATATATATATATATATATATATATATATACGGTACATCCACAGATCGTGATTATGTACTGTATAAGCACTAAGTTGAGATAAAATAAGATTTTGTTCGGGTTTTTAACCCGGATGGTTAGCCACTCAGGATAACCCAGTAAAAACAGTGCGTCATCGAGGACTGTCTGTCTTATTTCCAGTGTAGAGCTATAATCTTTTCCCCCAGGATGCGACCCACAACAGTCGACTAGCATCCAGGTACATACGTACTGCTTGGTGAACAGGGGTAGCAGGTGTAAGGAAACATGTCCAACGTTTCCACCCATGCCGAGGATCGAACCACGGACACTCGATGTGTAAGTTTATTGAGGTATACACAAATACAGTTACAAAGATTATCATAAATAGCAGCAGAGAACCTAAGATAACCCAAAAAAATCAGTGACCGAGTGAGCTGAATTCGCTATCAACGGAACCACATAAACCTTAGGCTTGTATGTTCCAAGCACAGGGTAGGTCGTAGGCTTAAGGACTGTGACAGTCGGTAAGCCAACGAGGTAAAGCAATGTAGGTAATCACTGTATTGGTGAAGGTCGGGAGTGTGAGTGGGACAGGTGTAGGAGAGCCGCTGAGAGGTGGTTGCCACCACGCGTGCCATCACCAAGGCTATTCACCCCTGTGGCGGCAGATTTAAACATTTTTGCAGCATGATGTGAACCTGACCTGGTCTCCCGGCGGCGAGTGCCACCCTCTCGTGAGACGGCACCCACTTACTGCCCAATGACATGTTAGCGAGGAAAAAAATTAACCTCCAGATCGCAAAGCGGAAATGTGAATGTAAATTCTTTCCCCCCAAGAAGAATAAAGTGTGCCATTCACTCTGGCTGAACTAGTCACTCAGCGTAACTCAACATTCTGTGCAGGCTGAAGCTTACCTTAGTGCCATGATGAGGATGATGTTGATGACGATGATGTCAGCCGTAATAATATAATCCTTATCTAGCGATGGCAGGCTGCAGGCCAAGCCGTGGTGGTGGTGCAGGACAACACCGCTTGCGCCCTCCCGCTGATAAGCAGATAAGACTTGACGTTCATAGAGAGCAATACCCTTGCTTATCACAATGTGGGTCGTCCTCCCTTCGTTGGCAATATGTGGCACCATCCAGGCATCTAGGCAGGTTACAGAATATTATATCACCAGATTATTCATCTCGTGGACCACAGACTACAGTGAGACACTCTTTATCAACACAAACTGCTTATGGCACTCGACTATCAACTTGTATCTGCCATACACGACCCACGTACTTCACACGCACTTGAGTAAATCTTGAAGTAATAACGCTTGCACTCTCAGCCTGGTCGTGGTTTACGTAGCATCTCCACTGCTGCTCTCACACTGGTCATCAGCTGACTCTCAGCACATCACTGTTGCGGGTTCATCACTAACTAGCATACCGCCAGCACAGCCAACACTGAGGCCAAGTCAAATGTGTATGTACGCGTGTGCGAGTGTGTGAGCTCGCGAGCGTGTGTGTGTGTGTGTGTGTGTATGTGTGCGTATGTGTGTGTGTATGTGTGTGTGTGTGTGTGTTTTTGTGCGTGTGTGTGTGCTTGTGTGTGTGTGTGTGCTTTTGCGTGTGTGCTTGTGTTTATGTGTGCGCACGCACGTGTGTGTGTTTGCGTGTGGGTTACTTCATATTATCCCTGCTGTACGTTAAGTCCCGTTCTCCCTGACGCCAGCAACGGGACCTCGACAACGGAGCCACATTAGTTACACTCTTACATCTAGTTATACTTAGTTGCCGCATAGATTCACCGGACTAGTATTCCAGAAACACAAACACCCAGTTTAAACCCTTCGCTTCACACACACACACTAAAAATAAACAGTCACTGTCCGATGTATGCGCGGCAGTGGCCAAAATGCAACAGAGGCCCGTCTTTAGCTGTGTGAGTCCAAGGAATACATGCACACTCGCTGCCTCAGTACCGGAGTCATTGACCCCCACACAGCCGCGCTCAGCTGTTCACTCAGGCAAAGTAGTCCTCTGTTTGGGTTTTCTATCTTTTCTGATTCCGGCGTTGATACGCCTTGATAACGTTACGTAAGCTAGATGTTAGGATACTTAATAATTATATGTCGTACTCCTTAGTTGTGTATGTTTAGAATACTTGATATTTGCTTTTACAGATCTGTGTATTACTCCGCAAATGTGACGTATCCCGATGGCGCGAAAATTGATTCAGTCTGAGAAGACGACGTCAGCGAAGGGTCACTGGCACCGTGAACCCACCAACGTTGTCATTCATTTTGTATCCTCCATTTCTCGAGTATACATGCAATTCAAACATTCATCTCTTAAACTATTAATCTATAATCATCCAGCCATCCATTTAAACTGTTACAAAACGTCGGAAATCGGAAACATTGATCGGATATCAATTAGAACTGAGAGAGGCGGCCGGCCGGGTGTTTTCTCTTCCCTTTTCCATCACTGCAAGATTCCGAATTTAAACAACATGGAAACAAGTAATGATGGCTACCGCACAACAACTTTTCAGTCATGGAAGTAGCGGGCATTAGGGCGTATGGTTGTGGGCAGCAAGAACAGAATGGGGTTGGAGGAGGTACGGCCGGGGTCAATGCTCCACACCGCCGCCAGGGCCCCACGCGGGTAGGTTGTGTGGCCAACTTTCAGTGCTATAGCCGGGTGCTGCTCATCCTCCCTTCATTATTCTTTTTATACTTTATATATATATATATATATATATATATATATATATATATATATATATATATATAAGTGATGTGTGAGTACTCGCCTATATGTGGTTGCAGGGATCGAGCCACAGCTCCTGGCCCCGCATCTTCGCTGGTCGCTACTAGGTCCACTCTCTCCCTGCTCCATTAGCTTTATCATACCTCTTCTTAAAGCTATGTATGGATCCTGCCTCCACTACATCACTTTCCAGATTGTTCCACTTCCTGACAACTCTATGACTGAAGAAATGTGTGTGTGTGTGTATGTGTACTCACCTAGTTGTGGTTGCAGGGGTCGAGTCACAGCTCCTGGTCCCGCCTCTTCACTGGTCGCTACTAGGTCACTATTCCCGCTCCATGAGCTTTATCATACCTCTTCTTAAAGCTATGTATGGATCTAACCTCCACTACATCGCTTACCAAACTATTCCACTTCCCGACAACTCTGTGACTGAAGAAATACTTCCTAACATCCCTGTGATTCATCTGAGTCTTCAACTTCCAACTGTGACCCCTTGTTGCTGTGTCCCATCTCTGTAACATCCTGTCTCTGTCCACCTTGTCGATTCCTCTCAGTATTTTGTATGTCGTTATCATATCCTCCCTTTCTCTCCTGTCCTCCAGTGTAGTCAGTTCGATTTCCCTTAACCTCTACTCGTCGGACATACCCCTTAGCTCCGGGAGTACGACTAGGTGTGGGTTCCAAACTGGTGCTGCATACTCCAGTATGGGCCTAAAGTACACAGTGTACAGGGTCCTGAACGATTCCTTATTAAGATGTCGGAATGCTGTTCTTAGGTTTGCTAGGCGCCCGTATGCTGCAGCAGTGATTTGGTTGATGTGCGCCTCAGGAGATGTGCTCGGCGTTATACTCACCCCAAGACCGCAGACTGTACTCCGTCTGCGGTCTTCTTTGTCCTTCCTCAATCTTCATGACTTTGCACTTGGTGGGGTTGAACTCCAGGAGCCAGTTGCTGGACCAGGCTTGCAGCCTGTCGAGATCCCTTTGTAGTTCTGCCTGGTCCTCGTCCGATTGAATTCTTCTCATCAACTTTACATCATCTGCAAACAGGGACACCTCGGAGTCTATTCCTTCCGTCATGTCGTTCACAAATACCAGAAACAGCAACGGTCGTAGGACTGACCCCTGTGGAACCCCGCTCGTCACAGGCGCCCACTCTGACGCCTCGCCACGTACCATGACTCGTTGTTGCCTTCCTGACAGGTATTCCCTGATCCATTGCAGTGCCTTCCCTGTTATCCCTGCCTGGTCCTCCAGCTTTTGCACTAGTCTCTTGTGTGGAACTGTGTCAAACGCCTTCTTACAATCCAAGAAAATGAAATCTACCCACCCCTCTCTCTCCTGTCTTACTGCTGTCACCCTGTCATAGAACTCCAGTAGGTTTGTGACACAGGATTTCCCGTCCCTGAAACCGTGTTGGCTGTCGTTAAGATCATTCCTTTCTAGGTGTTCCACCACTCTTCTCCTGATGATCTTCTCCATGACCTTACATACTATACATGTCAGTGACACTGGACTGTAGTTTAATGCTTCGTGTCTGTCTCCTTTTTATAAAATTGGGACTACATTTACTGTCTTCCATACCTCAGGTAGTGTGTGTGTGTGTGTGTGTGTGTGTGTGTGTGTGTGTGTGTGTGTGTGTGTGTGTGTGTGTGTGTGTGTGTGTGTGTGTGTACGTACTCGGGAAATCGATAAGCTCTGAGCCCATTAAAATAAATAATAAACAATAACAAAGGAAAAAAATGTTATAAGAACAATAAAGACGATATCCGTAATAAAGACAACAGCAATAATTATTATGAAAATAATATTAATTATAACATCAGTAATAAAACAATGGTAATAATAAAAGCAATAGCAATAATAAAAGACTATAATAATAAGGACAATGTCGAAAATAAAGACGTAGATACTGACAGCACCACTTAAAAAAATAAAAACAATTATCAATAAAGACAATGCCAACAAAAGTACCAATCAAAAAAAAAAAAAAAAATAACAGCAAAAAAGATAATTTCCATTCCTTGAGTATACCTTGAGAGGGTTTCGGGGGTCAACGCCCCCTCTGCCAAAAATAGTAATAAATACCATAGCAGTAATAAAGACCATAGCAGCAATAAAGACCATAGCAGCAATAAAGACCATAGCAGTAATAAAGACCATAGCAGTAATAAAGACCATAGCAGTAATAAAGACCATAGCAGCAATAAAGACCATAGCAGCAATAAAGACCATAGCAGCAATAAAGACCATAGCAGCAATAAAGACCATAGCAGTAATAAAGACCATAGCAGCAATAAAGACCATAGCAGCAATAAAGACCATAGCAGTAATAAAGACCATAGCAGCAATAAAGACCATAGCAGTAATAAAGATCATAGCAGTAATAAAGACCATAGCAGTAATAAAGACCATAGCAGTAATAAAGACCATAGCAGTAATAAAGACCATAGCAGTAATAAAGACCATAGCAGCAATAAAGACCATAGCAGTAATAAAGACCATAGCAGTAATAAAGATAATAGCAGTAATAAAGACCATAGCAGCAATAAAGACCATATCAGCAATAAAGACCATAGCAGCAATAAAGACCATAGCAGCAATAAAGACCATAGCAGTAATAAAGACCATAGCAGCAATAAAGACCATAGCAGCAATAAAGACCATAGCAGCAATAAAGACCATAGCAGTAATAAAGACCATAGCAGTAATAAAGATCATAGCAGCAATAAAGACCATAGCAGTAATAAAGATCATAGCAGCAATAAAGACCATAGCAGCAATAAAGACCATAGCAGCAATAAAGACCATAGCAGTAATAAAGACCATAGCAGTAATAAAGATCATAGCAGTAATAAAGATCATAGCAGTAATAAAGATCATAACAGTAATAAAGATCATAGCAGCAATAAAGACCATAGCAGCAATAAAGACCATAGCAGCAATAAAGACCATAGCAGTAATAAAGACCATAGCAGTAATAAAGATCATAGCAGTAATAAAGATCATAGCAGTAATAAAGATCATAACAGTAATAAAGATCATAGCAGTAATAAAGACCATAGCAGCAATAAAGACCATAGCAGCAATAAAGACCATAGCAGCAATAAATACCATAGCAGCAATAAAGATCATAGCAGTAATAAAGGTCATAGCAGTAATAAAGATCATAGCAGCAATAAAGACCATAGCAGTAATAAAGACCATAGCAGCAATAAAGACCATAGCAGCAATAAAGACCATAGCAGTAATAAAGATCATAGCAGTAATAAAGATCATAGCAATAAAGACCATAGCAGTAATAAAGACCATAGCAGCAATAAAGACCATAGCAGTAATAAAGACCATAGCAGTAATAAAGATCATAGCAGTAATAAAGACCATAGCAGCAATAAAGACCATAGCAGTAATAAAGAATATAGCAGTAATAAAGACCATAGCAGCAATAAAGACCATAGCAGTAATAAAGATCATAGCAGTAATAAAGATCATAGCAGTAATAAAGACCATAGCAGCAATAAAGACCATAGCAGTAATAAAGACCATAGCAGCAATAAAGACCATAGCAGTAATAAAGATCATAGCAGTAATAAAGATCATAGCAGAAATAAAGACCATAGCAGTAATAAAGACCATAGCAGTAATAAAGACCATAGCAGCAATAAAGACCATAGCAGTAATAAAGATCATAGCAGCAATAAAGATCATAGCAGAAATAAAGACCATAGCAGTAATAAAGATCATAGCACCTCTTCAAGGGGGGGCTCCTTGATGTTGCGAAGAGGCTCTTGGTCTCAGGAATTAGACCCTTTGGTCTCCTTCATCAGACCGTACCTAATTACCCCCCAAACCTCCCTTCCCTATCCCACCCTCCCCATCCCCCCTTTTTTCCCTTTCCTCCCCCTCCCAACCCTCCCTTTTTCCCCTCCCATTTGTAGCCACTGGAGTCCTCTCCTTTGGCATTACGGTTTCTAGGTAGGGGAAGTGTGCCGGATTCATCCCCTCTGTGAGGTTCCTCAGGTGTAGTGTAGTTTGCCATGGAATCTGGATTGTCTGGAGGTGCCCTGCTTCCTTCCCGGATTTCCGGATTTCCTGCAGGTGACGGTGTATCTCAGAGGTTGCCTGTCGGTTTTGGGAGGTGGCAGCCGAAGGATGTATGCTTTGTGGCGGATTTCCGACCGCACTCTCCATTGTCCGCCGAGGTGGCTCGGTATATGTGAGGTTGCTATCCCAGAACACTGGTTTACTGGCGTGAAGGGTAGGGTATGGCACGGGTACCACAATGCACTACTGACGGTCTCGAGGTCCTCCCGGATGAGAGGGGGAACTTACGACCCTTTCATGCCTTCTAGTATCTGTCCCTCTTTCTTACTTTTTTTTCCTTAAAATAATAATAAGAAAGAAGTACCATCATCATGGAGTCTTCGTACCATGATAACCCTCCTCCTCCCAGGCCCCTTTTTGTTACCGCATCCTGTTCTGACCCGGCTTCATTATTGGACTATTCTCAAGATTTTTTCCTTATCCCTGTACCTTGCTGGTGATGCTTCGTCACCTGCTCCAGGTGCTGAGGCTCTGCCCATTTCTTCTAGTGCCTCTGTCTCCTTCATGCCTTTAACTATGCGTCCGGCTTCCTGAATACGGTGCGACAGCTTTGGATCGCCCACCTACCTCAGGTCAGGCCGCCCGCGGAACTACGCCTAAATTTTCCAGACCATTTGCTGACAACGGGTCTTCGATGTCTACTCATTTCTCCCAGAAATGACCTACGCGATACCCACTTCCTTTATGCACTATGTTTACAAGTACGCAGTCCTTTCTTTGATTATAATAATAATAATAATAATAATAATAATAAAGACCATAACAGAAATAAAGACCATAGCAGTAATAAAGACCATAGCAGCAATAAAGACCATAACATCAATAAAGACCATAGCAGCAATAAAGACCATAGCAGCAATAAAGACCACAGCAGCAACAGCAACAAAGACCATAGCAGCAATAAAGACCATAGCAGAAATAAAGACCATAGCAGTAATAAAGACCCATGAAGCATTATAATATCTTCTTATATTTTGCTCCAAGACATAACTTTATTGGAATTTGAGTAATATAAAAATAACTCGATTATCTTAAAGTTGTTTAAGTTTGAAAATAACTTTTTTTTAACCGAATTTCTTGGGGGCGTAACTTGCGCAGGTGTTTAATAATAACAATAATAACAGCAATAACAGCAAATATCACAGGTATTATATAACATGGAGGTATATACCACCATTTGTGTATGCATATACAACCGTGGGTCAGCCCACACTCCCGTTCTTCTGGGTCAGCCCACACTCCCGTTCTTCGTGGGTCAGTCCACACTCCCGTTCTTCGTGGGTCAGCCCACTCCGTTCTTCGTGGGTCAGCCACACTCCCGTTCTTCGTGGGTCAGCCCACACTCCCGTTCTTCGTGGGTACCACACTCCCGTTCTTGGGTCAACCCACACTCCGTTCTTCGTGTCACCACTCCGTTCTTCGTGGGTCAGCCCCACTCCGTTCTTCGTGGGTCAGCCCACACTCCCGTTCTTCGTGGGTCAGCCCACACTCCCGTCTTCGTGGGTCAGCCCACACTCCTTCTTCGTGGGTCAGCCCACACTCCCGTTCTTCGTGGGTCAGCCCACACTCCGTTCTTCGTGGGTCAGCCCACACTCCGTTCTTCGTGGGTCAGCCCACATCCTTCTCGTTCAGCCCACTCTTCTTCGTGGGTCAGCCCACATCCCGTTCCGTGGGTCAGCCCACCTCCGTCTTCGTGGGTCAGCCCACACTCCCGTTCTTCGTGGGTCAGCCCACACTCCCGTTCTTCGTGGGTCAGCCCACACTCCCGTTCTTCGTGGGTCAGCCCACACTCCAGTTCTTCGTGGGTCAGCCCACACTCCAGTTCTTCGTGGGTCAGCCCACACTCCAGTTCTTCGTGGGTCAGCCCACACTCCCGTTCTTCGTGGGTGTTGCGAGTAAGGGATTTTAAAAAGGTTTATATTATTTTGAGTTCTATGAAGAAGCACTGTTAGTATGAAGCCTGCAACTATATCGCCCCTTACTAGCAACGAGGTATTGGAACAGCATTAATCCTAGTTATTCTTCTGAATATATGGGTAATGGTGTAATTATCACTAGGAAACAAAGTCCAACAGAAAAATATACGGTTTTTAATTATAGAGTGTTTAATCACAACACTCTCTTCTCACTATAAATCAAATACTAAGTATTTCATGTACTTTAATATTAGGTACAATTGTTTGACTTTATATAATTATCTAAGTTAATAAACATACATATAAGTTATAAACACAATTTCAGTACGAATATCACATTACACACATTTTGACAGATCATAAGAGATTTCAAATAATGTTCCTAAACCTCCAATTCAATCCAAGAGATTGTATAATTAAATCTTCTAAGTCAAGAACAATGAAATGGAATAATAACCTTCGCTAAAGACTTTTCTATAGAAAGTCAAATAGAGCTAGACACTAATACTGCCAACTACGTCTACATAAGAAGAACATAAGAAAGAAGGAACACTGCAGCAGGCCTACTGGCCCATGCGAGGCAGGTCCAAGTCTCCCGCCGGCTTAAGCCAATGCCCTGACCCAGCCAGGTCAGGTTACATTCACGGAAGGAGCACGGCATCTGACCTAGTAGCACAAACTAGTCAGGTACGACTCACACCCACCCGCACCCACTCATATATTTATCTAGCCTATTTTAAAACTACACAACGTTTTAGCCTCTATAACTGTACTCGGAGTTTGTTCCACTCATCGACAACTCTATTACCAAACCAAACCTATGCTTTCCTATATCCCTTCTGAATCTGAATTTATCCAACTTAAAGCCATTGCTTCGAGTTCTGTCAATACAAGATATTTTTAGCACGCTATTTACATCCCCTTTATTTATTCCTGTTTTCCATTTATATACCTCAATCATATCCCCCCTAATTCTACGCCTTTCTAGAGAGTGCAGATTCAGGGCCCTCAGTCTATCCTCATAGGGAAGATTTCTGATACATGGAATCAACTTAGTCATCCTCCTTTGTACGTTTTCCAGAGCATTTATATGCATTCTGTAATACAGGGGACCAAAACTGTGCAGCATAATCTAGATGAGGCCTAACCAAGGATATATAGAGTTGAAGAACAACCTGAGGACTCCTATTATTTATGCTTCTTGATATGAAGCCAAGGATTCTGTTTGCTTTATTGCGAACACTTATGCACTGCTGTCTTGGTTTTAGATTACTGCTAAACAGAACTCCTAAATCCTTTTCGCAATCAGTAGTATTAAGATCTACATTATTTAGTTTATATGTGGCATGGTTATTGTCCTGTCCCAAAATTTAGAACTTTGCATTTATCTATATTCAACTGCATCTGCCACTTCTCCGACCACTGCATCAGTCTATTCAAATCTTCCTGGAGTGCTCTAATGTCCTCATTTGAATGAATTGGACGGCCTATTTTGGTGTCATCGGCAAACTTGCTTATGTCGCTATTTATTCCCTCATCTATGTCGTTTATGTAGATTGTGAACAACAAGGGCCCAATACTGACCCCTGTGGAACACCACTTGTGACGCTTCCCCACTCTGATTTCTCCCCATTTATGCAAACTCTCTGCTGCCTATTTGTCAACCATGCCTCTATCCAGGAAAAATTTCTCCTCCTATTCCGTGTGCCTTAATTTTCCTCAATAGTCTCTGATGTGGGACTCTATCAAAAGCCTTACTGAAGTCCATATACACAATATCATATTCATTACCATGATCTACCTCCTCAAATACCTTAGTGAAAAAGTTATTAAATTTGTAAGGCAGGAACGCCCTTTTGTAAAACCGTGCTGAGATTCGTTGATTAATTTATGCTTTTCAAGATGGCTGCGAATTGCCTCGGCAATTATTGATTCCATAAATTTTCCCACTATGGAGGTTAGGCTTATTGGTCTATAGTTCGAAGCTAAGGACCTGTCTCCTGCTTTGAAAATAGGTATTACATTTGCAATTTTCCACTTATCTGGCACCATGCCAGTTTGCAGTGATATGTTGAAAGATTAGCCATAGGTTTGCTAAGCTCCTCTTTATATTCCTTTAGAACCCTTGCATACAGTTCACCAGGGCCTGGGGATTTGTTAGGTTTTAATTTATCTATTTGTCTAAGGACCATGTCACTTGTGACCCTGATCGTGCATAGTTTACTATCGTCCTGGTCTACATAATTTATTATTTCTGGAATATCGCTAGTATCTTCCTGTGTAAAAACTGAGAGGAAGTAAGTGTTAAAAATTCTAACATTTCCTTATCACTGACGGTGAGCTGACCTGAGCAACTTTTGAGTGGGCCTATCTTGTCCCTAATCTTACTTCTGTATACCTGAAAAACGTAGTTATGCACAACGAGAAGATCTATCCTCTATATTATTATTATTATTATTATAATCAAATAGAATCTATCCTCTATAATAAAGGAAAATAGACAAGTGACCAGTAAAAACAAAAAAGCACAATCCGGATTGGGAAAAATACACATACAAAACCCGCAATAAAAAAGAGAGAGTTTTTACGACGTTTCGGTCCGACTTGACCATCAGTGTGACTTTATAAATGGTCCAAGTCGGACCGAAACGTCGTCGTAAGCTCCTCTCTTTTTTATATGTGCGGGTTTGTGTATAAGTGACCAGTGTCTGAAAGACATATATACGTCCAAAGATTGCACAACTGAACGAGACTAGGGGAAAAACTCAGTTCTCAACAATACACTGAGTAAACTTAGAGTCACCCGAAACTCTGATTCTCAAAGAATTGCGATACTTAACCAAGCAACGCGAGGAGAGTATATTGGGTGTACCAGGGCTGGACCAGGGAGCAGACTGTTGAGTCCCCAGTCTGTTAACCTGACATGGAGGTTGGATCAAGTGACCCAGCCCGCGTAAGCTAGAGCTTAAACTAGTTAAAGTATTTGACGTGATGGTTTCCCACCATCAGGGTTGTTCACACCATGAAACAAATCGATCCTATCTTTTTACAATAATAATAATAATAATAATAATAATAATAATAATAATAATAATAGAAATAATTATCCCAGGAACTGTAGTGACAGAAAATAATATAAACCCCACACTCCGTTCTTCGGGGCAGCCCCCCTTTCCCGAGAATCTGGGGCCCCTTTCCACATAGACTTGTGTGTTTTTATGTGTGTAATTCCCTACCCAATGCCCTTTGATCCTCAGCTTTTGGGCCCCTTTTTAACGAAGGCTGACATGAACTCATTTGGATGCTTTCAATGTTCCAGTTCCACTTCCGAATTCCCCTGGCAGGCACACTGTTGACCACTCCTGAAAAAAACCTGACATCCCAATTTAAACCCAAATCATGTTAAAGAAACGTTAAAGAAAAACTGAATGACTATTTTTTTAAAGGGGGTGGACCGGTAACCAGGGAAGGCCCGGTCAGATGCCAAACCCCAACGGGGGCCCATCATCTGACTAAGCCCGCCAGGAGACACTTGTCCTTTTCCCCAACCCAAAACAGATCTTAACGGGGGACAAAAACCAGGCTTTTGCTGGTCGAGTTGAAAGTTCCTTAAAAGACGCAGACGAGGTCACCCAGCTTGTTATAAGTTTATATAAGCAGAGGTACACAAGGTACAATTATCATAGTGTAAATTCCCTAGAATAAAAAAAGTAAAGTGTTTTTTTTCCTTTCCTTAAAAACCATTGGGGCCTTGAGGGTTTTTTTGGGGGGGGTTTCCGATAGGGGGAGTATACATATAGCATAATGAAAACACAGGAGCTTGTATTCTTAGGGAGGCTAACCGCGGTCGTTTTTCTTTTTGTTGAGGGCGGCCCACAACCTGTGGAACGAGAGAACCCACGGGGGGATGTATGGGGGGTTTTCCATGCTATCCCCGATGCCCATTAAAAAAAAAACTTGGGAATTTAAAAAGAGGTGGGCCCCAGGAAACCAAAAAATTACCCCGGGAAAAAACTATGTTTTTGGTATCTTGTTTTTTTTGGGTTTTAACCCGGGGTTTTTAGGCAATAAAGCTTCACTTGCAAAAAAGAAATACAAATGATTTATAAAGGCAACACATGAGTTACAAAACAGAAATTTAGGAAAATTTAGAAAGCTTTAACTACATTTAAAATTTTTTATATTCATAAAGCAGAAGATGGTTCAACACTGTGGTTTCCCAACTCCCAAAGGGTGGGGGCAATCTTTCTTCCCTTCTTCCATTCCCGATGTTGCAAAAGTGTTTAATTTTCATAAATATTGGTAACATGGTATGCCCAAAAAAAATTGGGAGTTGTTTTTTAACTTTTTTTAACGGTTGCTTGGGTAAGCTATCAGATACATCAAAAACAACACGATTCCAAGATTTTAAAAATTTGAGTAATAAAACGCCCCCCACTTTTTTGGGGGAAAAAATTTAAGAACGAATAAATGAATTAACGAACTAATAAAAAACCATTTTAACATTCAAGCCAAATTCCAAAATATGTGCCAGTGGCCCTTTTCTCACATAATAAATTTCCAAAACGGGCCCGATGGGTGAATTCAGCATGAGCCCTTATTTTCACGTTAAATTAGATCGGGGCCGGTAACTGTAGACCCATTAACATACTCTTGTCCAAAAACCCAGAGAAGGGTATATTATCCGGTAAAGTAGTTTACTTTAAAAAAAAAACACCCCCATAATTTTGAATCAGGTTTCAAGGGTCTTATTCAAAGGGAAAATTAGTAATACATCCTTCCTGATGGAATATTAGAAACTATCCCCCCGGGGAAATTAGTAATACACCCCCCTGGGGGATATTAGAAAATATCCCCCCCCGTGAAATATTAGTAATGTTTGTCAGGAAACAGGCGGTTTCCCCCGCGGGTCTTCCTTACGACCCACAGCTGAGTTTTGGTCATCTGACCGAAACTTCTCTCTTTTCCGGGCCCTTTTTAAAATTTTTTTTGATTATAAATTAACTTCCTTTTAAAAGATACCCCCTTTTTAACCGATGGATTATATACGAAAAAAAGTCAAAAAAAATTTTTAGCCCTTTTACTTTTTTCAAAAAAGGGAAAATAACACGTGAACCATAGTATATTTCTAAAAACTGAATATCGGATAGGGGTTTGTTATTTGGGGAAAATTTGTAAAAAGAGGGGGAAATTTTTTTTTTAAAATCAAAAATATTATGGTAAACCCGGGGGTTTAAAACCCTACATCATCCCAATAAAGTCTTTTTAAAAAAAATCAATTAAAATCAACTAATTAAAAACTGACAAAACTTGAATTCACTTGGAAAAAGAATGATTATGGGGAAAAAGTAAAATTTTTTGGACAATTACGCAAGTTTTGGTGATTTCAATTTCTACCGAATATACTGTTATAAAACCAGGGGAACCAAAAAGGAATTTAGAAATTTTAAATTGACCGAGAATATCTAATGACAGAAACTGGGAGTGATTTTTGTATTGTTAAAAAATGTATAATTCGTCTTTTCTAATTTTTAATTTTGTGGGGAAATTTTCATTTTTTAATATTACTAAGGG
>WNWK01000104.1:787500-821009 GCA_009830355.1 Cherax destructor | reverse complement strand
GATAAAGCCCAGGGAGCAGGGAGAGAGAGGACCTAGTAGCAATCAGTGAAGAGGCGGGGCCAGGAGCTATGACTCGCCCCCTGCAACCCAAATAGGTGAGTACATACACAAACAAACAATCCACATTTACACAAGGAATCCAGCTTTACTCTCAGCTAATTGAACTTTCTTTTGCAGCTGCTTGAGAAGCAAACTTTGTTGGTTGTGAGGAAGTTGACCGCAAGTCATTTCTCAATTCAAACACAAGTTGTAAAGACTTGGTGGTAATGTGGGAGTGAAGTGGTGGTAATGTGGGAGTGCAGTGGTGGTAATGTGGGAGTGCAGTGGTGGATGTGGGAGTGCAGTGGTGGTAATGTGGGAGTGCAGTGGTGGTTGTGGGAGTGCAGTGGTGGTGATGGGGGAGTGCAGTGGTAATGGATGAGTGGTGGTAATGGAGTGCAGTGGTGGTAATGTGGGGGAGTGCAGTGGTGGTGGTGGGGGAGTGCAGTGGGGTGGTGGATCAGTGGTGGGATGTGGGCAGTGGTGGTGATGTGGGAGTGCAGTGGTGGTAATGTGGGAGTGCAGTGGTGGTGGTGGAGTGCAGTGGTGGTGATGTGGGAGTGCAGTGGTGGTGATGTGGGAGTGCAGTGGTGGTGATGTGGGAGTGCAGTGGTGGTAATGTGGGAGTGCAGTGGTGGTGATGTGGGAGTGCAGTGGTGGTGATGTGGGAGTGCAGTGGTGGTGATGTGGGAGTGCAGTGGTGGTGATGTGGGAGTGCAGTGGTGGTATGTGGGAGTGCAGTGGTGGTGATGTGGGAGTGAAGTGGTGGTGATGTGGGAGGTGGTGATGGGAGGATGGTGGTGATGTGGGAGTGCAGTGGTGGTGATGTGGGAGTGCAGTGGTGGTGATGTGGGAGTGCAGTGGTGGTGATGTGGAGTGCAGTGGTGGTGGTGTGGAGTGCAGTGGTGGTGTGTGGAGTGCAGTGGTGGTGGTGTGGGAGTGCAGTGGTGGTGATGTGAGGCAGTGGTGGTGATGTGGGAGTGCAGTGGTGGTGATGTGGGAGTGCAGTGGTGGTGATGTGGGAGTGCAGTGGTGGTGATGTGGAGTGCAGGTGGTGGTGTGGGAGTGCAGTGGTGGTGATGTGGGAGTGCAGTGGTGGTGAGTGGGAGGCAGTGGTGGTGATGTGGGAGTGCAGTGGTGGTGATGTGGAGTGCAGTGGTGGTGATGTGGGAGTGCAGTGGTGGTGATGTGGGAGTGCAGTGGTGGTGATGTGGGAGTGCAGTGGTGGTGGATGTGGGAGTGCAGTGGTGGTGATGTGGAGTGCAGTGGTGGTGATGGGGAGTGCAGTGGTGGTGATGTGGGAGTGCAGTGGTGGTGATGTGGAGTGCAGTGGTGGTGATGTGGGAGTGCAGTGGTGGTGATGGGGAGTGCAGTGGTGGTGATGTGGGAGTGAGTGGTGGTGATGTGGGAGTGCAGTGGTGGTGATGTGGGAGTGCAGTGGTGGTGATGTGGGAGTGCAGTGGTGGTGATGTGGGAGTGCAGTGGTGGTGATGTGGGAGTGCAGTGGTGGTGATGTGGGAGTGAAGTGGTGGTGATGTGGGAGTGAAGTGGTGGTGATGTGGGAGTGCAGTGGTGGTGATGTGGGAGTGCAGTGGTGGTGATGTGGGAGTGCAGTGGTGGTGATGTGGGAGTGCAGTGGTGGTGGTGTGGGAGTGCAGTGGTGGTGATGTGGAGTGCAGTGGTGGTGGTGTGGGAGTGCAGTGGTGGTAATGTGGGAGTGAAGTGGTGGTAATGTGGGAGTGAAGTGGTGGTGATGTGGAGTGAAGTGGTGGTAATGTGGAGTGCAGTGGTGGTGATGTGGGAGTGAAGTGGTGGTGATGTGGGAGTGAAGTGGTGGTGATGTGGGAGTGAAGTGGTGGTAATGTGGGAGTGCAGTGGTGGTAATGTGGGAGTGAAGTGGTGGTGATGTGGGAGTGAAGTGGTGGTGATGTGGGAGTGAAGTGGTGGTGGTGTGGGAGTGAAGTGGTGGTAATGTGGGAGTGAAGTGGTGGTGGTGTAATTAAGGAAGCCAGCACTAGTATCATCACATAAGTATTACATTATAACATTTCACCATTATATAATGGGTAATATTATGTCATATTTGTATTAATATACTTAAAATATTACATTACATTCCTCTTAATATTTTACCAAATCAACATTATACTCTCTCTCTCAACCTACCTATGGGGTCGAGGCTGGAGAAAACGGCGATAGGCAGTGTTGTGAAAAAAGCCAGCCCCCAGACCAGGGCTATGATGAGCTTGGCCTGCAGACGGGTCATACGAGGTCTCAGAGGGTAGATGATGGCCCGGTACCGGTCCAGGCTGATGGCCACCAATGTGTAGGCGGACACGAAGATCGACACTGCCTTCAGGAGACCAGAGAAATGGCTGGGTAAGCTATGGTCAAAAATAACAAAAGATGCACAGTGAGACTCATTGATGAAAAAAAGCAGTTTCAATCGGCAAAAGGCAGTTTTAGTTGAAAAAAGGCAGTTTTAGTTGAAAAAAAGGCAGTTTTAGTTGAAAAAAGGCAGTTTTAGTTGAAAAAAGGCAGTTTCAGTAGGAAAAAGACAATTGCAAGAGGGAAAGACAGTTACAGTTGACAAATATTAAGTAAATACCAGGAAAAAATGGTTCCAATTAGTAAATTGGGCATCAAGCCAATCAAGGGCACAATGAGTCATCAAGGTTGCGTGTATGATGCATGTATGCCTGTATAGTGATTAATGTATGCTCTCAGTGTATATTCAGTAAGTGACATTCACCTCTCGCCGTATACATCCTTCCAGTTTCGATTGGTTAATTGGCCTTAGTTAATTGGCTCTAAAGTCTATCAAATAAACGAGGGTCATTAGGGACGCATGTCACCTTTCTCAATACCAGTCAAGAATACTTTAATAAAAAAAAATAGCGTTTTAGAAATGTATATATGTCTCATCATATACATATATACATATGTACATGCAATGTTGAACTCAGTGAGGACACATCAAAAGAAATATGCTCATTCTAATATGATTGGCTGATTAATTGGGCTTAAAACCAATCATCACGCGACGTTGATTAAGAGTGAACGTCAACTGGGT
The DNA here is from genome assembly GCA_009830355.1 of Cherax destructor. Taxonomy (NCBI): domain Eukaryota; kingdom Metazoa; phylum Arthropoda; class Malacostraca; order Decapoda; family Parastacidae; genus Cherax; species Cherax destructor. The sequence continues at coordinate 817,897 of WNWK01000104.1, read as the reverse complement.
TCGGAAAGTGAGAGTTACTGTTCGGAATCCCTTAGTGTAATTTCGGAAAGTAGCATTTCATGTTTGAAATGCCTGAGTTTATGTTCGAGAAACGACAGTTCATGTTCGAAAAGTAGCAGTTTATGTTCGGAAAGTAGCAGTTTATGTTCGGAAAGTAGCAGTTTATGTTCGGAAAGTAGCAGTTTATGTTCGGAAAGTAGCAGTTTATGTTCGGAAAGTAGCAGTTTATGTTCGGAAAGTAGCAGTTTATGTTCGGAAAGAGCAGTTATGTTCGGAAAGAGCAGTTTATGTTCGGAAAGTAGCAGTTTATGTTCGGAAAGTAGCAGTTTATGTTCGGAAAGTAGCAGTTTATGTTCGGAAAGTAGCAGTTTATGTTCGGAGAGTAGCAGTTTATGTTCGGAAAGTAGCAGTTTATGTTCGGAAAGTAGCAGTTTATGTTCGGAAAGTAGCAGTTTATGTTCGTCAAACAACAGTTTAAGTTCGGAAAACGGCAGTTTACATGAATTTAGGTTTGGAAGGCAGTTGTTTAGGTTAGAAAAACAGTTTAGTTTCGGGAAAAAATCCCACATAGACAACACATATGTGAAAGTCCTCACATTATGAGCACAAATAAGAATACAATTCAAGCTAAGAGTGAAAAAAAAAATATATATAGGCCATTTAAATTCGTCTTGTAGGCCTTCAAAATCGAAAAGTGGATCTGTACACTGCAATTAGGCTTCAGAGTAAAGCAAAAAAACGCATTCAACAGCAAATGCAGAATATCTTCTTGACATTTTTAGTTAAAAAAAAAAACATTCCATTGAAAAAAATCAGCGGGAAAAAATCAGCTAGCATAGTACATAGGTGAAATAGTTCTCGTTGTTCTGAGAGAGAAATAAATTGGTCGATCAGGTGGAGGCCGCGCTGCATTTTTTTTCAATAAGTTTTTTGTATGTGGTGTTTTGGTAAGTGGCTGAATCTCATGGCAGGCACTCGATTATCAAATGCCTATTAAATGATCATTATCGTGAAAATTATGCGAGTATCAGGAGACATTTACTATATATATATATATCACTCACCGTGTGAGTGAGAAGAATTCTATTTGTTGTGGTCCCCTCTGTCCTCTCCCCACCACACGACAGTTAACATTTTGTACATAAATAGTTCCCACTTTGGATATAGAAACTTATGTTTTGTACCTTATCGTTTTGGCAACATTTGGCTGAGTCTCAGGTTTCTTGATGGAGCGGTAAAACTGTAAGTGTCATACCATCTGGGGAATATGAGGCAATGAATTTACGTCCATGGACAGTGAAGATACTCCAAGTCTTTGTGATTAAGAGACCTCTACTGGGATTAAGGATCATTCCTTGAAGATTGTTAGGTAAGCAGGTGAAGCCCAGGTAAGGACACTCGTCCACATGTTTCTCCTAGACTAGGAATCGAGCCGAAGTGCTTTTGATTGCGAGCGAATACTCTACTACACTTCCACGCATGTAAACATGAAAAGAGAGAGAGTGACAGAGAGAGACAGACAGACAGACAGAGCCAGAGAGAGACAGAGACAGAGACAGACAGAGGGAGAAGCGGGATTAAAGTGTTCAATACCTGCATCTTGTACGACACTTGAGATCTTAGCCTCATATCAAGTTCCAAGACCATTTACTGAACCGCATTCACTAATTTGACCTTTACTCAAGTGACCTAAGTGACCTTCTGAGGCAACTTACATTATATAAAATGTCCTTACGATTCCTTGTGCAACATAAAACGGAGATACAGCTCACTCTTTCAAGAAGGTAATCAAGAAATGCTACGTTGAAAAATGAGAAATCGTTCCAAGTACCTGAGTCTGAGCCGTTGAGTTCAACAGGTTATTGTACCTTTGAGTTTAATCTGTAAGTTGCCGTTACCAGGGAAAATAAATTACGAAATTGCTTTTGAGAGCTGCCAAGAGGAAAACTCTTGAAATCATGTCTTGTCTTGTACCTGTATTACTCTTATCCTCATATCTGTCAAAATGTTTTGTCCTCTCGTCAGCATCAAAGAGGCTGGCATTGCATGCTGGGGATTTCTTCTTGGTGATACGCTACTCCCAATGGATGTTTGGGGGATTTATCTTTCCTAATATTCAGTATTTCTCAAATATAAAAACAGTATTTAAGATCACGCATACACTCACTCTTCCAAACACATCTACACATACAGATAAAATACAAACACACACACACATTAAAAAAATATTCACAATTTTCTGTTATAACCAGACAAGTCAGGGAATTATTTTCACAGGAAAATAATGAAGTTTAGCGACGTTAAAAATCGTCTAAGGTCGGGAGGAATAAAGCCATAATACCTGGAAATTATGGAAATTTCTTCCTAATTAGTCATTTTTTTTTTCAAAATTAGTTTGCCTTCCGCTGCCATTTTTTTTTAATGTGCTGTAAATTGATTTTTTTTTATTCGAAATTGTTAATATTACAGCTGAGAAAATGTGAAGGTTTAAAATTTACGTCCATCACTCTCACTCACTCTCTCTCTCTCTCTCTCTCTCTCTCTCTCTCTCTCTCTCTCTCTCTCTTCTCTCTCTCTCTCTCTCTCTCTCTCTCTCTCTCTTTTCTTTCTTTCTCCCTCTCTTTTCTTTCTTTCTCCCTTCTCTCTCTTTTCTCTTCTTTCTCTCTCTCTCTCTCTCTCTCTCTCTCTCTCTCTCTCTCTCCTCTCTCTCTCTCTCTCTCTCTCTCTCTCTCTCTCTCTCTCTCTCTCTCCCACACAAACACACATCCTCCTGCCCTCACACCCACACACTCTCCTACGCAACCTTCCACACCCACCCACACACTCTTCCACTCTCCCACCCTCACTCTCTCCCACACACCCTCCCATCAACCACTACTCAACTCCAACAAACCACCCACTCCACCCACCCACCACCCACTCCCCAGGTCAACCATCCCTTCAAATACAGCAAATTAAGCCATAACAATAATTTTGACCAGGTAATTAATGGCTGTAATTCAGCCACTAACAATTAAACTATATTTTAGCAGACATGACTTAGAGTTTATTGACGTGAAAAACATATTGCAGACATAAAGGACAATGTCACATTGTAACTAGTGAGAATAATACACTGATTTGCTCTTCTTATTGGAGGTTCCGTGTAGCCGGGAAGGGTTTTTGATTTAAGAAATTGTATTTATCTTCCCTATCCTTGAGTCGAAACTGATTGCCTTCCATTATCTTAGCCGCTGTATAATCCCTACGGGTTTAGAAGGTAATGATATGAAAAAAGAGAGAGAGAAGGCATCGCTGGGAGAGGAAGTATAAGCTGTGTGAGAGAATGGAATTAAATCCCTCTAGGCTCTGCACAGAGGCTTATATTCTTTGTAATACAAATGAAATACTTTAGTAAAACACTCTTGTATGTTACTGCAATAGAGTGCGGGGAATTTATATAAACACGGGAGATATTCGAAATCGTGGCCGTTAGAGTTCAACCTCAGCAAGAACAAAGTCTCAAAGATGGGAGATAATGAGGATCAGTCAGAGACAAACTGTGTGTATCAAGCATCTGACATGGGAAAAAAGATTAGGTGGTAAATATTAATATTTGGAACAAGATGTATAAATTAACTTTGTGTGTGTGTGTGTGTGTATTCACTCAAGAATGTATAGAATGTGTAGAAAATAATGCTCTTAGCAAACAGAGTTGAGGAAGTTGTTGATGAGTTAGACACTTGTTTACCTTCAATGTGGAAACGTTTCGCCAACTAGTGGCTTCGTCAGTCCAATACAGAATAGTTGAAGATCAGAAGAAGGGACTGGTACGAACTTAAACTTATCTCACTGACACAACGGTAACTTGAGGGAGACATGATCACAACATACAAGTTATATAGACATATTATCCAGCTGAATAGAGGAAAGATTTCTAGATATAAGAAGAGGACTGAGAATCGAACCTGCACCCTGGCAAGTATGAATCAACAGCTATAACGACTCTGTTGCAAATGTACGATAGTTTTCTTCAAATATTCGATAAAAAAAGGCACCTTAGGAATTACTTAAGATAATGTTCATGAAAAGGAAGAAGAAATGGGGTGAGGAGGCAGTACAAATACTCTACAAATCTCCCTTTTTTCAAATCAGATTTAAGAGGCCTATCAAGGCTAAACACGGAACACAATAGTCGAATGCACGTTAGAAACGCCAGCCCAGGAGCTGAGATTCAACCCCCACACAGACACAACTCGGAGGCTGCATCTCTCTGAATACAAACGAAAATTCAAATACATTTCAAACGCCTCGATTTACCCAAGTTAACCTGAGTCTAAACGAAACTTTCGAGAGACCTCAAGAGGAAGTTAAAAGCCGAGGGGAATTTCCTTTTATTGCCTCCAAATGTCGTACTGTCAACAACAGACCAACAAAGGATGGAGGACAAGCTTTTATTGGGAAAACAATGTCTCTCTGTCTAGAGCTTTGTAAAGTCATGCTTCGCTCTGTGTAGAGCTTTATCTAGTAATGTTTCACCCTGTGTAGAATTTCATTGCCATGGTTCTCTCGGTGTAGAGATTTATCTAGTCATCTTTTGGTCTCTGAATAGATTTATATACCAATGTTTAGTTCTGTGTATTGCTTTACCTAATCATATTTCGCTCCACATAGAATTTATCATGATTCTCTCCGTGTAGAGCTTTACCATGTAGTGTTTCGTCTTGTGTCAAGCTTTATCAAAGCTCTGTGAAGAGCTTTATCTACTCATGTTTATCCCACTGTCAAGTTTAATCAAATAATGTATCGCTCTGTGTAGAGCTTTACTAATTCAGGGCTTGAGATAAGCTCTAAACAGAGCTAGCACTATCTCTACAAGAGCTTGCTCTGCATTCTGTGTCTATTCTCACCCTTAGTTCCTACTGTCAACAAAATGTCAAAAATGCATAAACCACTTATGTGATTCTGACGTTTAAAAGTTCTTTTTTTTTATATATATTTTGTTATGTCTCTTTTTGAGTTCATTTACTAATTGATTTAAATTGTTTTTGGTTGGAGGACAATGTGCAATATGTTTTTTTTTATTAAATGTTGATGTTATTGTGTGCGTGTGACGGTATGTATGTATGTGTGTGTGTGTGTGTGTGTGTGTGTGTGTGTGTGTGTGTGTGTGTGTGTGAGAGAGAGAGAGAGCTCAGGCTGACAGATCTCTCCAACTTATATATATATATATATATATATATATATATATATATATATATATATATATATATATATATATATATATATATATATATATATATATATATATATATATATATATAACCCGCTCTCTATAAAATAATAATAATAATAATCTTTATTTCTACAAACCAATGTTCAAGGTATACAGACCATAGCTGACATCAATGACATACTACTATATAGAAAGCCCCTTGATATGCAGAACCTTTCGGGAAAATTGGGTCAATTTTGTCCCCAGGATGCGACCCACACCAGTCGACTAACACCCAGGTACCTATTTTACTGACAGGTGAACATGGACAGCAGGTGTCTTAAGGAAACACATCCCAGAAGGAGTTCAACATCATTGTGTCTACCATTACTTAAATACAAGAAACCATACGATTCCAATGACTATGGATTCCAATGACTCTATGGATTCCAATGACTCTAGGGATTCCAATGACTCTAGGGATTCCAATGACTCTAGGGATACACTAACCCATTGGTAGCTGACTTGTGGGACATACTGAATAGCACCATCATATTTCAAATTACATTTAATACATAAAAAATAATCAAATTTCTAGATAAATTAGCTAAATTATTTTAATTTTACCTAGGTGTTGGTAAGAGTAGATTGGTACATTAACTTTAGTACAAAATGTGAAACCTATTAGATCAAATTATTTTTTCAACATGATCTTTCATTGTTGTCATGAAGGTACTCATCTCATTGCTCACTTCTGTTCATTGGTACTTAAAAGGCTTATAAATGGGACGCTGGGGGTGTTTAGGTCGTCATGCGATCGCTATACAGAGAGAAATATAAAATTTTGTGTGTATATGCACTGAGAGGTGAAAATCTCTACGTGTATATACATGAACCTCTCCGTATATACACGAAGCTCTCCGTATGTACATACAAACTTGCTAGAGAATGCACACAAATCTCTCCGTGTATATACATGAACCTCTCCTTATATACACGAACCTCTTCGTGTATACACACTAACCTCTCCCTGTATACACACTTACAAACCACTCCATGTATACTCACTAAGACTTGGTATTTATACGCAGAAAAGTATACACCTCTCGGTGTACGGTGTATACTGTATACACATTGCTAAACTCTACATGAGTAATTTTCATTTTAGCCCCAAAACTAATTTTGCAACCTAATGTAATTATGCAACGAATTACGTTAATAAAAGATTATTAATTTTATTATTATTATCATTATTATTATTATTATTATCAGAGTTATAATTCCTTGGTCGTTATAATTTCTTGGTCCTATATTCGTGTTATTTGTTTATTGTTCCAGTCACGGTATTGTGTCTTTTTGTTCTTCCTCTCTCCATTGTTATCCACGAAGCTTGAACAGGCAAGCACTGCCTGCGTCCAGACTCCACGTTCCAGACTCCACGTTCCAGACTCCACGTTCCAGACTCCAGGGTCTAATTCAGACCAGCATGTTTCGGGTGAAATTCAATCCGCCTACGTTGGAGGTTTCAATTCCCGATCAACTCTCCTGTGGGTTGCGTCCGAGGTTTCCTCTCACCCTCCAAGGAGGCATTCAAACTCCGGCACTGTAGAAGCCAACTCCCTCAATTGTCACTACAGAGGCAAACTTTCTCACACGTATTTAGTCAGTAGGTTTCTTGAGGCGATGCCATTCTCGCTTCCCGAGTTCAGATGTGTGATTAAGTGAGAGGACTCGAACCTTGATCCTTGTAATATATATATATATAATATATATATATATATATATATATCTATATATATATATATATATATATATATATATATATATATATATATATATATATATATATATAAATGCCAGAAGAAGAAGAAAGATGATTTTATTTGGAATATTAATCTGAAGGGTCAGTTGCTAAGGATAACCCAATAAAGTAAGAATGTAAACAGATTACCTTGCTTATTTCCATTGGTATTCCTCACTAGACGTCTAACACTCAGGTACCTACTTACTGCTAGCTGACCAGGGAAATCAGGTGTAAGAAAATATTCCCAATATTTTGCTCATCAAAGGATCGAAGCCGACTCTGACTGTGTGTGATCTGAGACTGCTGCCAAGTGAACCCACGAGCACTGAACAAGTAGGTTTCTGTAACGTTTTACTGAATTATTCTCTTAAGAAGTGATACCCAGACGTCTGTGACCACTAGCAGAGTTGTCAACACCACACAGGCTGAGTTATCACCATCACACTGGCATAGTTATCATCACTACACACCCAGAGTTATCACCACTGCCACACTGGCACAGTTATTACCACCACACAGAGTTATCACCACCATACAGCCAGAGTTATAGCCCTTCAACTAGGTTAAACAAATAGGTAAGGTGAAAAGGCCAGAGTGTTCCAGGGACTCACGAAATCGCAATGACACGATTGCAAACAAACCATATCAATCGGGGGACTAGAACCCGCGATCAGAGATTCGTCTGTAAAATCGTGCATTTGTGGTTACAGTGGTGCCTATGCTAACCTTCCTATGGTGTATAAATATACCTAGTTGGATGAATCTTATTGTAGCCAGCTTGCCCAGTGGCTAACCCGTCGGTCTGGAGTTTTATGACTCTGATCGCGGGTTCTATCCCCGCCCGTGGTATGGTTTGCTACAGTGGGTCAGGCAGTACCTGAATGAAAGAAGGCAAAGTAACAATACGGATGAAACATTGGAATGGGACTGAGTCCTATGTGGCACTGTTTGAGGATGATGTGTGTTACCTGAGAGTAATTGACGAAGACGCAGAAGACCTCTCCGAAGGGCCAGTACTGGAGAACGATGATGGAAGCCACTGAGAAGGGTACACAAAGCACCATAATAAGCAGGTCTCCGACTGCCAGGTTAGCGATGAAGAGGTTAGTAACCGTGTGCATCTTACGGTTAGCGGCTACGGTGTATAGCACCAGAGAGTTGCCCACCAGTGCCAGCAGAAAGACAGCCGCATACATCTTGTAAATCAGAGCTATGTATGGGTACTGGGAGGGCATGCAAATGCCAGAGTAGATGAGAATGTCCAGCTCCTCCTCGGTGATGTTGCAGTACTGGCAGTGAGAGTACTCCTGCAGGCTGAAGCTCTCATTCTCCCACAGGCTGCTCTTGTTGTCCCAGTACAAGAGACTCAGAAACTCTTCGTTGCAACGCTCAAGAATGTCTTCCACGCTGGGGGTCAGGACGGCCGAGGTAGCACCGTCCTGGTTGAGCTCGATGTGGACCGAGTTGTTTACTGTCATAATGAGGCGAAGGAAATCAGAAACAAAGAGCCTGTATTCCAGTCTGCGTCTATCTTTGTATGGGTAAGGAGTTCATTCAACAAAGCAGAGAGCCTTTTGCTTTACTATCGTTGACTCTGATACGTAGATAATACACGATAGTCCTTAATCTAGGTCGAGTAGATAGTACTTCGCAGCAGATAGCCTCAGTATGGATTTCCCAGCCCTCTGCTGTCTGCTTTTCCCATGTAATCCACGTACCAAAAGCAAGACAGAGTCTGCGCACTCCTTCTCCTGACCAACCCAACTGGTCAGGGACCGAGCTGCTAGCAGTGGTCTCAGAATTGGGTCTCCACAACACCTTGCTATTTTTCCTACATTGGTCTCACTACCACAGGATTTTGAACCATGACAAAAGCCGTCGGAAAGAATTGTGACACTATTTAGCACCAGCGTCTGGAAGGTCACTGCCAGAGTGTCCACATCACCTTGTGTGAGGTTACAACTCTGTCTAACGATTAGCGGCCGAAGGATCGACCCACCAATTGCCCTTTACCCTGAATAACACACACGGGTTTAGCCCTTCACATTAATGTAAAAATAAGGTATTAGTTTACTAATGAACCTCATTAATGTTTAATTCGCAAATGTTCGTGGTAAAAATACTTGGTAATAAAAGAATTACTATAATTTTTAGTAATTTTCTAAAAGAAAGATATTACTTAATTGGATTTTTTTAATTAAATAATTTTTACGAAGGTAATCAAGATATTAAAAAAAAATTAAGATGGCGGATTTTACTTTTCTTGAGGTGTCCAGAATTGTTCCAGAATTCTGACTCTTTTTCATTTCAGATTTCAGCTCAGATTTCTGGATACTTCATGGTTATTTGTTATCAGTCTTCTTTTTTATGATAACTTTTCCTCTGAGGTTATCTTAAATGTTATAACTGTCTTTCCCGTTGATATTCGCCAGGCTTCATGTGATGTGTTTTGTATTTCCTGAATATCCTCTTCAGTGATCAGCATCATCAGTTCTCTGAAAAGGAAAAAAAAAAGATATTGTATTCGAAAGTACATAGGGAATTTAATTTAAATGTTGTAAACACACACACACAGGAGCTGTGACTCGACCCCTGCAACCACAATTAGGTGAGTACACACACATATAGATACGATAAAGCTCATGGAGCAGTGAGAGAGTGGAACTAGTAGTGACCAGCGAAGAGGCGGGGCCAGGAGCTGTGACTCAACCCATGCAACCACAAATAGGTGAGTACAAATAGGTGAGGACACACACACATGGAGAGGAAAATATCAATAAAGAGAAGACAGAAACAAGATTTAAGATAATGAGACAATTGCTTAGTTGCCTCGCGATCCCTAACGTACCTTCTCTTGAAACTATGTAATACAAGTGTGTTTGTGTGTGTGTGTGTGTGTGTGTGTGTGTGGGGATGCATTAACTAATTTGTCATGTGTGGAGAAGCAATGACCATGAGGATAAGGGTCCAATATGTGGGGAAGTAATCAGTGCATGTGGATGATTGAGAAGAATGGATTCTACTGCAAGGAAGGTATTTGGGTATTGGTGATTGAATCCTGTGGTCGGATGAGATATTAAGAGATCAAGGAGAGGTATTAAACCAATTGAAGTAATATCTGCAGTCGTGAATAGGGCTCGAATGTGGATGTATTCTGGGCAAAATGAAATCATCTAGTGGACTGAGTGAGAGAGAGAGAGAGAGAGAGAGAGAGAGAGAGAGAGAGAGAGAGAGAGAGAGAGAGAGAGAGAGAGAGAGAGAGAGAGAGAGAGAGAGAGAGAGAGAGAGAGAGAGAGAGAGAGATACAGACAGGCAGACAGACAGAGACAGAGTAGATTGTTCCTCAGATGTGCTGACCATGATGTCGATTCACAACTTACACACAGCCCAAAATGTAAATCTTCCTCTATCCAACCTCATGAGACACTGAAAGCAGCATTTACACAAGACGGCAACCAACATGAAATATCTTGTGGATCCAACTCAGAAGACTATGAGAATCACATCTTACCCACCTGAGAGGCGAATCTGAGACTCTCCTGTAAAAATCCTTTGCATCCACTCAAAAAAAAATCAGACTTTTAACATATTCCCAAAGGAATTTTGGGGTTAAATACACTTATGCTGGGACTTTGACAAAAATAAATTGAAATTCTGTATACATTTTAAAGTGGCCATAATGGTTGGATAAATAATTAATGGGTTAGAAAATTGGTTTGAACTGAATGTGTAGCAATATATGGAAATTAATTACTCTTTATAGATATTAATTCTTCATAAACAATGAACAAGTCTAATTTTATTGAACAAATCAATCATGCAAATTATCCTCTAATTCAAAAAAAAGTTTTATTATATATATATATATATATATATATATATATGTGTGTGTGTGTGTGTGTGTGTGTGTGTGTGTGTGTGTGTGTGTGTGTGTGTGTGTGTGTGTGTGTGTGTGTGTGTGTGTGTGTGTACATATGCCTGCAAATTTATAATTAAAAAATCCTTCTGAAGATAGCTTTCAGCGTACCATCACACAGGAGAAAATCTTCCCTGGATAGAGGGTTGAAAAGTGTTGTGAGAGCATTCCACATCTTTTGATCCTTTGTTTTGACTCGTCACTCGCATGAAACTCCTTATTTTCTCGCGTTTTTTCCAGATTTAATCACATGTTTTCTTTTCAGGCGTTCAACCAAGAATGATTTTTTTTGGAGAGGCTTGGCTTCAATGCCGAAGTTTTTCCCCCTCAAGATGCAAAAATCCTCCTGTGAACGAGGGATGCTGGAAAAAGTTTTCCCCCTCTGGTGATATTAAGACGGGGTTTCCGCAAGTCGCTTTTAAAAGACTGGTCACTGAATTTCACTGCAGCGGAGGACATTTCACCGTTACACCTGGATGATGGTTCCTCATTGTCTCAGTGAACTGGGGAACTTTGTTCACTGTCACGGCTTTCTTGCCGACCTTTGTTCACTGTCACGGCTTTCTTGCTGACCTTTGTTCACTGTCACGGGTTTCTTGCTGACCTTTGTTCACTGTCACGGCTTTCTTGCTGACCTTTGTTCACTGTCACGGCTTACTTGCTGACGTTTGTTCGCTGTCACAAAGGACTGGGTGACCTTTGTTCACCGCCAAAGATTACTGGTGACCTTTACCCACTGTCGCAAAGGACTGGAAAAATAATACTTTTCGAAATAGATAACTGGAAATAGATCACTGGGAATAGATCACTGGGAATAGATCACAGGGAATAGATAACTGGAAATAGCAAATCAATAAAAACAGACAGTTCCCGGGAACTTCCAGTCCCCAGACAAAATGTCTTCCTGGGAGATCTCAGGAAATAAAACCTCAAGAAGTTCCCTGGAAATAAGTCTTCCTCTATCTCTGGAAATACGAGTTCCCGGTGGATCTCTAAAACAAAAATTATCCCTGGAAATAAAGGAACTTTGGAAATAAAGCAGTCTCCTGGAAAGAGTATTTTTCCATCTGTCTGGTCGCTATTGAACTAAGGTCTCCAGTCCAGCTGGAGGAATAATAAAGCTCTAGTTCGTTCCCTAGACCGATAATAAAGCACTGGTCCGTTGCCTGGTAGTAAAGGTCCTCGTTGCTACTCACCACCGGCACCAGCAGCGATAAACCTTTGTATACAACGTATAAGTTCCCCCGATAACGCTTTCGAAAGCATTTTAACCCCTTTTCCGTGTACCTATTTTCTTCAGTATTTCTTCTTGCCCTTCTTCTTAACCTCTCTGCTTCATTCACTTCATTTCATTCTTCCTTCTATTCTTGTACTCAAAATTTTAAGTAATAATTTTATTATTATTACTATTATTTTATTATTAATAATTTTATAATTATTATTATTATTATCATAATTATTTTCATCATTATTTTGATTACATTATTATTATTTTTATAATTATTATTATTATTATTATTATCACTATTATAGTCATTATTATAGTATAGGTGTTATACTATACCCAGGAAAATAGGAGCCACTTAGGTTCAGTCCAAGAAACGGTGATGGTGGTGGTGATGATAGTGGTAGTGATAGTGGTAGTGATGGTGGTGGTAGTGGTAGTGGTGGTGATGATAGTGGTAGTGATAGTGGTAGTGATGGTGGTGGTAGTGATAGTGGTAGTGATGGTGGTGGTAGTGATAGTGGTAGTGATGGTGGTGGTAGTGATAGTGGTAGTGATGGTGGTGGTAGTGGTAGTGATGGTGGTGGTGATGATAGTGGTAGTGATAGTGGTAGTGATGGTGGTGGTAGTGGTAGTGGTAGCAACAGGAAAAGAAAAATTGCCAGTTATAGACGGTTGAAATATGAAAGTGGAAAATATTACTTTGAACGTGAATTGAATCTATCCACAGAGAAGTGTGTCTTTGAAATCCCCCAGCTGGTTTTCAGTGGGACGAGGGGAATATCTGGGAGAGAGAGTATGTGGGAGTAAATGCTGAAGGCACTATATATATATATACTCTCTGCAATGTTTACTGTATGGTAATAACACACATTATAAGGATATGGAATTTTATTGAGGAGACGTTTCGCCTATGAGGACGTTAATCAGCTCTTGTGACAAGTAATAAAGTTCCTGGTGGGCGAAACATCTCAATAAAATCCAACAAACCTCAAACACAAATCATATTAATATACTGGCCGGTGTATAATACCAATAACAGACGCTGATGCTACCCCAAGAGAAGAGATTATAGAGGAATTAGAAACTACACAACAAATACAAACTATATTATCTCTCTCTTAGCTAACTTGAGGAGTTTTCTACTTTTTGTAGATTATAATAATAATTATTATTAATATTCACGGGGAAAGCGATAACCACCAGTTATCCTAACCAAGAATTTTTTATAAATAATTCGTCTCTTCTACCACTTAACTGCACATCATAAATCATTATAACTATAACCATAATTTTTAAAGGGGTGGAGAGGTAAGCCAGCGGAAGGCCTCTGTCAGATGACCAAAATCTCCATCTGTGGGTCATCATTTGACTGAGACTCGTGTCAGGAAACACTTGCCCTGTTTCCTGACGAACCTGACCTAACCTGACTTAACCTAACCTAACCTGACGCTGATATCAGTCCAGTTCTCCACACATCTACACTAATCCCGACGTTGTGGATGAGTAAGGTACTAAATCTCATCTAATTCGTAATCAATTACTAAGAGATCTTTTACAATAACCAAAATCATTCTAATCCCCATTATGACTTTTTTTTCACCAATTCAACTTCAGTAATATTTCTCCCAGAACACAATATTTTTTTTTTTTACTTGACTGGTTTTTTTTCTGTAGTTTTTTTTCAGATGTGTTTATGGCGTGTTGTGATATAGAAATAATACTTATAACAAAAAAATAAATAACAGGATTTATCTCTTCGTTACTGTAGGATTTATAGTCTCATAATATTTAGGGTAAAATACTGAGAGAAATTACGAGTTTAGATAAATTTTGTAACACAGAGTAGAATGTGGAAGACCATTCACTCCTGTCATACAGGAGTGCATGGCAGTGTATGTCATACACACCTGCCATACTTCCCTGTCCTACAGCCCTGCTGCAGTGCCATACACCCCTGTCATACTTTCCTATCCTGCATCCCTGCTGTAGTGCCATACACCCCTGTCATACTCCCCTGTCCTGCAGCCCTCCTTCAGTGCCACTCACCCCTGCCATATTCCCTATTACAAACACTGGTTTCCAACAAACCTCTCCAGGTATTTTCATCATTTGGCCTGTTACCAGCAGGTGTATTCCATGAGAGTCTGGTGAACACTCGCAGTAAGGCCTAGATGTCACCAGCAGGTGTTCCGTGAGGTAGTCGAGTAAATACTGTCAGTAAGGCCGGCTCAGCAGTCCCCACATTGCGTTTGATGACGTACCCAGTGGTACTGCTGGCCGGCAGGTTAACTATGTAACAACCAATTTGGTAGGAGGCCGCAACACTTCCCTATCATGCAGCCCTGCTGCAGTGCCATGCACTCCTTCCATACTCCCCTGTCCTGCAGCCCTGCTGCAGTGCCATACACTCCTGCCATTCTCCCCTGTCCTGCAGCCCTGCTGCAGTGCCGTACACCACTGCCATACTCCCCTATCCTGTAGCCTTGCTGCAGTGCCATACACCCCTGCTATACTTACCTATCCTACACCTCTGCTGCAGTGCCATACACTTATGCCATACTTCCCTGTCCTGCAGCCCTGCTGCTCTGCCATACACCCCTGCCATACACACCCTACCATGCAATATTGTCATACTCCTACCAGTTGCTACAGGGAGAATCACACCAGCAGCTTTAGTCTATGCTTGATATATACACCGAGAGGTGTATGGCTCTAACTGTATATACATCGAAAAGTGTATATCTTTCAGTTTATATGCACAGGGAGGTGTGTCTGTGTATATTCATCAAGAGGTTTATATCTCAGTTTATATAAACTGAGCGGTCTGTCTCTCACTGCGTACACATCAAGAGGTTTATATATCTCAGTGAATATAATATAATATACACCAGTAGTTTACATTAATCGCTCTTGTAAGTATTAAAGTATTCTTGACTAGTGGTGTACAGGTGACTTTCGTGTAGTAGATAGACTTTAAACCCCATTAACCAACCAACCAGCCTTGATGACCCTCGTGTAGTGAACTGGCTTTAAGCCCCATTAATTGAGTCTTCTGGCACTGTCATTCAACCACCAAATTCAAAATTAACATATATAATTAAAATATATAAAAAAATAGATACATGAAATTACAAAATTATAATTACATATTTCTGCCGACATAAAGGTATTGAAATGATGTTATTAATGATAAACTTAATTAGTCTTAATAAGTTCAAATGACAATTTCTATACGCTAAAAAAAATTGTTCAATTATGGAAGAATAACAGAACATTTCACAATTTTTCAATGATTGTTTTCAGAAGTTTTCGTGCTTGTCTGAAAATCTATGTGTGAGAGAGAGAGAGAGAGAGAGAGAGAGAGAGAGAGAGAGAGAGAGAGAGAGAGAGAGAGAGAGAGAGAGAGAGAGAGAGAGAGAGAGAGAGAGAGAGAGAGAGAGAGAGAGAGAAAGAGAGACAGAGACAGAGACAGAGAGAGAGAGAATTTTCTCAAATGTCAATATCTGCTATTTTTGTAAGTGCTCAAAAAAATACGTCAGTCAAAATGAAGAAACTCCCCCAGGTAATACCTCGCCTCAGTGGCCATAATGACGTACGTATTTCTGTCCATGGCAGAGAGGAATTGTATCCAACAAATCTCCGAGAAACTTGTAGAACAAATCAGTGAATAATTTCCTGAAGTGTTTAGTGAAGTGTAAATCAGAGGTAAAGAGGTGAAATAGAATAAATTAGAGAAAAAAACAGTGAGTAACGAGAAGAAACGAGTAAGAGATAATAGAGGCAAATAATTTCTGAAGAGTTTGCTGAAATATAAATCAGGGGTGAAGAGGTGGAATGGATTAAATTAAGAGAAAAAAAAACAATGATTAACGAGATGAAAGGTTTAAGAGATAAATGAGGTAGATGGGAAGAAAGAAAGGCTAAGAGACAAGTGGGAAGATAGATTACGTTTGGGTAAGAAAAGGGGGTGAGAAATTGAGCGACGAAGCTAAAACAAAAGAGAGTTAGAGAGAGAAGATGAGTGTGCAAGATTAGAGTTACGAAGGTAGACAGAAGGATTTCAGAGAAGAGGAATTCTGAATAAAGGTTTACAACCGAATAGCAGAATGAAATATAGAATGGAGAATAATGGGGAGGAAGTGGAAAGTGAGTGTAGTGGGCGTGTGCTCGTACTGTGAGTGTAGTGGGCGTGTGCTCGTACTGTGAGTGTAGTGGGCGTGTGCTCGTACTGTGAGTGTAGTGGGCGTGTGCTCATACTGTGAGTGAGTGTAGTGGGCGTGTGCTCGTACTGTGAGTGTAGTGGGCGTGTGCTCGTACTGTGAGTGTAGTGGGCGTGTGCTCGTACTGTGAGTGTAGTGGGCGTGTGCTCATACTGTGAGTGAGTGTAGTGGGCGTGTGCTCATACTGTGAGTGAGTGTAGTGGGCGTGTGCTCGTACTGTGAGTGTAGTGGGCGTGTGCTCGTACTGTGAGTGTAGTGGGCGTGTGCTCGTACTGTGAGTGTAGTGGGCGTGTGCTCATACTGTGAGAGAAACACTGAACAAAACGAAACAGTAATTTTTTGTTACCTTGATGACCGTTTCCCAGGAAGAGGAAGTGCATTTACCATCACTCAGTCAGGTGCTGTGTTTCTAGAATTACGCAAATGTTTCAGTTATATGACTTTGAAATTAAATGTTACCTTGCTCACACTCCAACAGCATATAAAGCTTTTTTTCTCTTTTTTACTAATGTATACAGGAGAAGGGGGTTACTATCCCATTGCTCCCGGCATTTTAGTCGTCTGATACGACACGCATGGAGAATAGACGAAATAAAAAAGAACAAGAACTATTTATATCACGATTAAAGAAAAGAGAACGACTCTAATTATTTTTTTTTTGCTCACTCATTTCCTTTGATGGCCTGAAAATTTATTCAGTCTGGCCACGCTATATAGTGTGGGTTTTTTTAATGCTTTTTCCAGATTTTTTTTTCTCGAATTTCCGTCATTTGCGGCAGTGTTCTCAATTAAAAATAGTTGCCAAGGCTTATGAAATGACTCGATTATAGAAGGGTTTTATGAACTGACAGCTGCTATCATCTCTGTCTCTCTCTATGTCTGTCTCTCTCTCTGTCTCTCTCCATGTCTGTCTCTCTGTCTCTTATTTCTTATTTACACAATGGTTTTTACTGGGTTTGGTAACGAGTTCCTTCCATTATTGACAAGCTAACAGCTGTTACCTACATCACTTTGTTTGAAAGACTTTTTATCATTAAGAAACATACAAATAGGGAACAGGGTGAAGTTGGAGCCATCTGTCAACCAAGAGATTTTCCCAACTGACTTTATTTCATCGATATCATTATGCTGAATGAACATGTTTTCTCTCTCTCGGTCTCTCTCTCTCTGTCTCTCTGTCTCTGTCTCTGTCTCTCTCTCTCTCTCTCTCTCTCTCTCTCTCTCTCTCTCTCAACAAACTAATCACCTAAATGCCCAGACGTTCCTAAGACGTCCCATTTTTTCCAAAGGGGAAGCCATAATATTTTCCCATCAAGACTTTTTTAAGCTGCTTGACTCTTACCATAAAGGGGAAGAGAAGCAGGAGAAGGAGGAGCAGGAGGAGGAGCAGGAGGAGGAGCAGGAGGAGGAGCAGGAGGAGGAGCAGGAGGAGGAGCAGGAGGAGGAGCAGGAGGAGGAAGAGAAGCAGGAGAAGGAGAAGCAAGAGGAGGAACAGGAGGAGGAAGAGAAGCAGGAGAAGGAGAAGCAGGAGGAGGAACAGGAGGAAGAGAAGCAGGAGGAGGAGGAGCAGGAGGAGGAAGAGGAGCAGGAGAAGGAGGAACAAGAGAAGGAGGTGGGGAAGGGAGAGCGAGATGATGTTGATGATGTTGATAATGATGATGATGATGAGGAGGAGGAGGATAGGTAGAGGCAGTAACGATGGGAGGAGTGAAGGAAAAGATGTAAACAAAATAATAACAAGAAATGAAAAAAACACGAAATTAAAAAAAAAACGAAAAATAGTCAATAAACACGAAAAAGAGTCAAACACAAAAAAAAAAGACACGAGAAAATAATCAATAAACACGGAAAGCCTCAATAAACACGAGAAAGTGTCAATAAACACGAAAGAGTCAAGAGTGGTGACCAGTTACAGAAGCCTTAATAATAGACGACCCACAACGCTCTTGTCAGCACAACTGTACTGCCAGAGGCTCGACTCTTCCAAACCTGCCCTGGTTTTGATCGATGGTGTTGGACACTCTTACGAGTTTCTGAACACATTCTCTCTGGGTTTGTCGCCTTCTTTAACCCTACTGAGACACGTAGGTGGACACTGAATCAGAAACGTGGTAAGCCTGACATCTATTCCTCCAGCCCAAACACAACTGAACAAATGTAAGTATCAAAACATATATTAAATGTCATCTTATGGCTTATTTTTTTTGTTTACACTTGATAAATGGTTTATCTGAGTGTTTATACTCGATAAATGGCTTGTCTGGGTGTGTTTACTCCCGGTAAATGGCTTGCCTGGGGTGTTAACTCTCTATAAATGGCTTGTCTATGTGTCTTTGCAGTATTTAAATGACTTGTTTAATCTCGATAAAAGTTGTTTATATATTTACTCTCGATAAATGACTTTGTTTATCTGTAAACACTATAAAAATGTTTTCTTCTTTTGCGTTTACACTACAAAAATGACTTTGTTTATGTGTTTACACTCGATAAATGACTTGTCTCCGTGTGTTTACACGAAGGTAAATGTCTGTTTACAAAGGCACAGAGATCAGCTTCCATTTTAACTAAGTTAAATGTAATTGCCTGGGCTTTTACTCTCGATAAATAAAACTTTCCTCTTCCTCTTTTATTAATTAATCACGAAAATAATTCCGGCATTGTCAGGGTCAATACGTAGTGTAAACAATTTCTATTTATTCCTTATCATTTTCACTGCACATCATAGTTCACTTTCGCTTCACAACATCATTCATGTTCACTAAACATTCCTGCGTATATTTGCTTCATGGTGTTAAGTATCATGAATGTTTATCCCTTTGCACACAGAGTCCTTCATCTTTACAATTCATTCCTAAACATCTTCACAAAATCTTCCATCTTCACTTCTCAACCCAACGCATTACTGTGTAACAGCTGGTCTATATATATATATATATATATATATATATATATATATATATATATATATATATATATATATATATATATATATATATATATATGGAAGGTAACTTTATTTCTATGTATCAAGAGTTTCTCACCAGTGTCAACACACTGCCAACTTTGATCCAGTGAGGGATAGGAACTATATTTATTTTTGTTCTCCCCTCTGTCGGTCAGTTGTGGTGGAGCGTCGAGGGGACTCGTCTGTACCCAGAATAAATTTGCAACAGGTGAAGCAATTGGTCTTTTTCGTAAGTTTGGGTTACGGGGGTGTAAAAAACATGTGCTAGTTTTTTCTTGTGTGTGTGTGTGTGTGTCTTCTACCTCTTTACCTATCTCTTCATCTATCTCTTTTCCTATCTCTTTACCTATCTCTTCATCTATCTCTTTATCTATCTCCTTCCTCTGCCTCCTTGATTTACTCTCATCAGCAGTCCTTTCCATTTCCATTTCCTTTAGAAATTTATCTTTTTTTTTCCTGTATTTATCTTTATTTTTCTTCCTGAGCTGAGAGGGAGGGAGAGAGAGAGAGAGAGAGAGAGAGAGAGAGAGAGAGAGAGAGAGAGAGAGAGAGAGAGAGAGAGAGAGAGAGAGAGAGAGAGAGAGAGAGAGAGAGAGAGAGAGAGAGAGAGAGAGAGAGAGAGAGAGAGAGAGAGAGAGAGAGAGAGAGAGAGAGAGAGAGAGAGAGAGAGAGAGAGAGAGGTCAGATGAATGACTTGGATACCCGAATTGCTCTTATGTTGTTGGTGTTTTTGCTGTTGTTATTGTTCCTCTTTTCTTCTTCTTCTATTCATCCTCCTCCCTCTCTTCCTCCTCCTCCAGTTCCTCTCTTCTTCTTCCTCTTCCAAATCCTCCTCTTTCTCTTCCTTTCAAACATGTCTCTCTCACGATTGCCAATCTACCAGTCCCAGTCTACCAGTGTCAATGTACCAGTGCCAGTCTACCAGTGCCACTCTACCAGTGCCAATGTACTAGTGTCAGTCTAACACTGCCAGTCTACAAATGCCAGTCTACCAGTGCCAATGTGCCAGTACCAGTCTACTAGTGCCAGTCTACCAGTGCCGGTCTAACAGTGCCAGTCTACAAGTGCCAGTCTACCAGTGCTAATGTACCAGTACTAGTCTACCAGTGCCAGTCTACCAGTGCCAGTCTACCAGTGCCAGTCTACCAGTGCCAGTCTACCAGTGCCACTCTACCAGTGCCACTCTACCAGTGCCAATTCATCAGGAGTTTTGGCAGTACACATCTCGTACAGAGAAATCTCGTTACCTCTTGAGACAAACACATAGATTCATGGTATGGTGTCATAATTAATGGTGGACTTCAATTGTTTTTTAAATTAGGATGCACGAGGGTCATTAATACTGACTACACGAGGGTTATTAATGCTGACTACACGAGGGTTATTAATACTGACTACACGAGGGTCATTAATGCTGACTACACGAGGGTCATTAATACTGACTACAAGAGGGTCATTAATGCTGACTACACGAGGGTCATTAATGCTGACTACACGAGGGTCATTAATGCTGACTACACGAGGGTCATTAATGCTGACTACACGAGGGTCATTAATACTGACTACACGAGGGTCATTAATGCTGACTACACGAGGTCATTAATACTGACTACACGAGGGTCATTAATGCTGACTACACGAGGGTCATTAATACTGACTACACGAGGGTCATTAATGCTGACTACACGAGGGTCATTAATACTGACTACACGAGGGTCATTAATGCTGACTACACGAGGGTCATTAATACTGACTACACGAGGGTCATTAATGCTGACTACACGAGAGTCATTAATGCTGACTACACGAGGGTCATTAATGCTGACTACACGAGGGTCATTAATACTGACTACACGAGGGTCATTAATGCTGACTACACGAGAGTCATTAATGCTGACTACACGAGGGTCATTAATGCTAACTACGAGGATCATTAATGCTTTAATGTCTATTATAATAGCTAAATTTAGCTCTCAATGAATATACACTCATAAATATACACCTCTCTGTGTATATACAGTGAAAAACACAAACCTTTTGGTGTATATATACACAGATACACACCTCTCATTACGAATATACGAATTACAGGGCGGAGAGTCGAACCGGGGTCCTAGCCCATTCCAAGCACCCACGCTGCTACCACTCAGCCACGAAGCATACAACAGGGTGATCTGTTTACAACCAGCACAGCTGTGATGAACTCGTGTCAACTGCACCAGCTGTCACCCTACTGTCAGCCACATTCCCAGAAGCTTTCACGGTAAAACTACTGTCAGCCAGCTTACTCACTTCTCGGTATGTATAGAATGAGAAATACACATCTTTCGGTGTATATTCACTACGTTACACACCTCTCGGTGTGAATATATTAAAATACACACCTTTTGGGATACTTAAAATGACGAAAATATACCTTTCGGTATACAATACATACAATGAGAAATACATACCTTAAAGTATACTTGAAATGAGAAACACACACCTCTCGTTATACTTACACTAGGATACATACACCACTCGGTGTATATATTAAGATACACACCTCTCATTGTAAATACACTAACATACACTCCTCTTGGTGTATATACACCGAGTGATACACATCGCTCCTTGTATAACCACTGCAAAATACACACAAGCTAAGGGGAATGTACTATGAAGAAAGGTTAAGGGAAATCGGCCTGATGACACTGGAGGATAGGAGGGTTAGGGGAGACATGGTAACGACATACAAAATACTGCGTGGAATAGATAAGGTGGATAGAGACAGGATGTTCCAGAGAGGGGACACAGAAACAAGGGGTCACAATTGGAAGTTGAAGACTCAGATGAGTCAAAGGGATGTTAGGAAGTATTTCTTCAGTCATAGAGTTGTCAGGAAGTGGAATAGTCTAGCAAGTGATGTAGTGGAGGCAGGAACCATACATAGCTTTAAGACGAGGTATGATAAAGCTCATGGAGCAGGGAGAGAGAGGACCTAGTAGCAGACAGTGAAAAGGCGGGGCCAGGAGATAAATCTCGACCCCTGAAATCACAATTAGGTGAGTACAATTAGGTGATTACAACTCAATACACATATACTGGAAGATACAAATTATTCGTTGTATAAACCCGATCGTTAGCGACTGGCAACGAACTACTTATGGCAATTAGCCAGCAATTAGCTATAATTAACCTAGATTATAGCAACGTCTCCAGGAACCTATCATTAGGCCTTCCAGTGAAATTATTACAGAGATTATTTGAAATTAGTGAAATTATCTGTGTTTACCAAATCCTTGATGCTGGTGAGGAGGAGGCTCTTGATCCAAGGAGTTGGATCTGTCCTTTTTTCTTCCTTGGATCGAGCCTGAAATCCTCTCATTGCCCTAGGTGTTGTATAACCCTTACGGGTTTATTGATTTCCCATAAATATAACGTTGAAAATAATAATAATAATAATAATAATAATAATAATAATAATAATAATAATAATAATAATAAATAATAATAATAAATAATAATAATAATAATAATAATAATAATAATAATAACAAATAATAATAATAATAACAAATAATAATAATAATAATAATAATAATAATAATAATAATAATAATAATAATAATAATAACAAATAATAATAATAATAATAATAATAATAATAATATTGTTCTTATGTTTTATTTATTTGAAAGTTTTTAATGAGTCTCAAGAGAGACTTCCTTCAAAGTCACCTTGTGTCTTCTTTCAATATCACTGACACTTCTTTCTAAGTCACTCTGCCACTTGACTCACTAAATCATGATAACACGATTGTAAACAAACACATATTTCAAAGTAACTTTGAGACTTATTCCAAAGTCCATTTGGACTTCTTTCAAAAATATAGACGGATGTGTTCTTTATTGAAAATCCCTACCAGGAAGCATCCAATCACCACTACCCTAACCACCACTACCCCAACCACCACTACCCCATCCACTACCATTCCCTCATTCACCACCAACCACCACTGCCCAATCCACCACCACTCCCCCTTCCACCACCACTCCCTCATTCACCACCAACCATCACTCCCCCATCCACCACCAACCATCACTCCCCATCCACCACCAAACATCACTCCCCCATCCACCACCAAACATCACTCCCCCATCCACCACCAACCATCACTCCCCCATCCACCACCAACCATCACTCCCCCATCCACCATCAACCACTACTCACCCATCCACCACCAACCACCCCTCAAACCACCTAGGGAATGGGAGGTAATCAGGTTCAATTCAACGAATAGGAGCATCTCTCCCATTCCCTGAAAGAAAATCCCTTCACTAGCATCAGGACACCAAGTCCCTTCAAAGGATAGTCACACCAGAGTGACTATCCTTCGAAAGGACTGAGTGAACTTTAAGAACGAACAGACAGATGCAATCTAATCACAAGTGTGCTCAGAAAAACTAAATGCATGACAACAATACCACATGCTATCTTCCCAGATCGTAAGCACATAATGAGAGATTAGTGGAGGAGGAGAAGCAGGTTTAAGTGGTGGAGGAGGAGGATTAAATGGAGAAGAAGGAGGAGAAGAGGATAGTGGCTTTGTTGATCATCAGCCATTTCAGATTTCATGAGAAGGAATTCTGAAGCCGCGTTGGCTTCACAATATATATACAGCGGATACAATACCTTCTCCGGGGTTCTTCCAGTGAAAAGACGTATAGATTTGATTATAACGTCAGCAACATTGCTGACCTTCACAATGTGGAAATGATAATATGTTAGACATTATCCTTGTAGAGAAGGTAACATGGCTGACATGAACATTATAGAAAGTGTAACAGCGGTGACATGAACATTATAGAAAGTGTAACAGCGGTGACATGAACATTATAGAAAGTGTAACAGCAGTGACATGAACATTATAGAAAGTGTAACAGCAGTGACATGAACATTATAGAAAGTGTAACAGCGGTGACATGAACATTATAGAAAGTGTAACAGCGGTGACATAAACATTATAGAAAGTGTAACAGCGGTGACATGAACATTATAGAAAGTGTAACAGCAGTGACATGAACATTATAGAAAGTGTAACAGCAGTGACATGAACATTATAGAAAGTGTAACAGCAGTGACATGAACATTATAGAAAGTGTAACAGCAGTGACATGAACATTATAGAAAGTGTAACAGCAGTGACATGAACATTATAGAAAGTGTAACAGCGGTGACATGAACATTATAGAAAGTGTAACAGCAGTGACATGAACATTATAGAAAGTGTAACAGCAGTGACATGAACATTATAGAAAGTGTAACAGCGGTGACATGAACATTATAGAAAGTGTAACAGCGGTGACATGAACATTATAGAAAGTGTAACAGCGGTGACATGAACATTATAGAAAGGGAAATATGGCTGATATACAACAGCTGTCATAGAACAACTGTCAGTCAACAGCTGTCATTCAGCATCAGTCATTTAACATTCCGTTGGATCTCCCTGAATCTTACCACTGACACTACACTGAATCTTCCTGAATTTCATCATTGAAACATTACTGTAACTTCCTGAACCTCCCCACTGAAGCAGCAGCTCTGAGGCCAACTCTTCAATTCAGCTTCATTAGCCAGCAAACCTGAACTTTCAGGCCAAACTCATCCATTTTCAACTCAAGACTTTGATTGTGTTTCTGAAGTTTGATTAGACTTCCGCTCCCAGTGCTTGAGAAAGGGTAGAGAAAGAGAGAGAAAGAGAGAGAGATAGAGAGAGAGAGAGAGAGAGAGAGAGAGAGAGAGAGAGAGAGAGAGAGAGAGAGAGAGAGAGAGAGAGAGAGAGAGAGAGAGCTGATGTAGGTAACAGCTGTTAGCTTGTAAAAAAGTTAGAAATCCTGAACCTAACCTTGTAAAACCCTGTGTAAATAGAGAGAGAGAGAGACAGAGAAAGAGAGAAAGCTAATGTAGGAAACAGCTCTTAGTTTTGCAAATAGAATTAGGAACCCTAACCCTAACTGTGTCAAACCATATGTAAAATAAGAGACAAAGAGAGAGTGAGAGAGACAAAGAAAAAGATAGTGTGAGTGACAGACAGACACAGAGGAGATATACAAGAGAAACCGAGATCTATTTGGAGTAAAGATGTTTATTCTGATTTTTTTCTGTCTGTTGAAGAGTTGGATAAGATGCAAGCGAGGAAAAATATTTAGAAATGAATGGTAAGAGGTGGTGAGAGAGTGTTAAATGAAGGAAGGGGGGAACGAAGGGAGAGAGGGTTTGATGAAGGGAAGGAGGAAGGGGAAAGATTAGATGATGGGAGGAAAAGAGAGGGTTAGATAAAGAAAGGGAGGGAGGAAGAGGGTTATATGAAGGAAGTTAAATAAAAGGACACAAATGCAACTAATGTGACATTTTATTGTGGCAACGTTTCGCTCTCCAGGAGCTTTGTCAAGCCTTTACAAGCGATACATGGACACACAGGGTATACATAGGTTCAGGGTGAGGTGTAATACTAGTGGTGGTAGAAGTAGTAGTGATATAAGTTGTAGTAGTAATACAATAAGGTAGAACAATCAACTTGCACTTGAGTAAAAGGTGATAAAAGCAATTACTTGGGTACTACAAAAATATCTTAGACAAATATTTCTGTTGGACGTTGCCACAATAAAATGTCACATTAGTTGCATTTGTGTCCTTTTACTTAACATATTGTCGGTAATTCTACCAATATTAATACATATGAAGGAAGGCAGGGAGGGAGAGAGGGTTATACGAAGGAAGGGAGAGAAGGAGAGAGATTAGATGAAGGAAGGGAGAGAGAGTTAGAGGAAGGAAAGGAGGGTAGAAGGGGAGAGACAGATTTCAAAACCATCGTAATATATAGTTCATCCGTGTAACTCCACAAATGACAAGCATCACAAAAATACAAACCATCTGAATTCAGTGAAATGTGAAAAATCAGTGGGTCATAAAATGTGGATCAGACTCCTGATAAGGATGTATCAATTGCTGGAAATAAATGGTTTAAAATACCGACACAATGGAAAGATAAAAACATAATGTGATCCTTTTTTGACAACGTTTCGCCCACGCAGTGGGCTTTATCAAGTCACACACAGATCTGTTTGTGACTCGATAAAGCCCACTGCGTGGGCCAAACGTTGTCAGTAAAGGATCACATTATACTGCTTATGTGGTTATCTTTCCATGTATCAATATCTGCGAAATGTTTGAGTTGCTGGAGGAACTTTGTGTTGTTGGGGGAAGTTCAATTTCCTGTGTGTTTGTGTTGGGAAGAGAAATAGAAGCGGACTGCCAGGTGTCCTTTTGTAGCACTGGGAAAAGATTGGACTGATACGTGGGTGGGAAAGATTTATTTTGAGAAAGACCTGCCTTGTATGGGCCAGTAGACCTGATGCGGTGCTCCTCCAGTCTTACGTTCTTAGCAAAATGATGTGTGACCCGGCATAATAGTGGCTTTCTTTGTACTTAACTAATCAAAAATATAAATACACATTGTAACCTTTGCAAAGAAATAAAATCTTTAACTTTTTTCTTGATTTTTTTTTAGTATGGTGAAAGCCCATTGATCTCGTTGTATACCACTGCTTGTTGACACTTTAGTAAAAGAAAGTATAAAATACCGACACAATGGAAAAATAAACACATATGCAGTATAAAGTGATCCTTTATTGATTACGTTTCGCCCACAGAGTGGGCTTTATCAAGTTTGTGACTTGATAAAGCCCACTGCGTGGGCGAAACGTTGTCAATAAAGGATCACATTATACTGCTTATGTGTTTATTTTTCCATTGAGTCGGTATTTTATACCATTTATTTCCACTACATGAATACGTATATAGGGTGGAGAGTCTGGTGGAGGAGGTTGGGAAAAAGGTAGTAATTAAAGAGTCGCATTATAATGTATTTGTGTTAATTTTTTCCTTGTTGACACTTCCTCCTGTGTTTGTTGTACTTACCACTGAGGTGAGAATGTTTATATTGGTGCATGACACTATCTTTAATGGTGTCGATCCTACAAGGTTATTGGTGTTATGTTATTATTGGTACAGAACACAGACAAGTTGATATTTTTACTGTGGAAGAGTTTCGCCTACACAACAGGCGTCTTCAGTCGATTACAGAAGATTTTTAGATTTTGCCACCGAAGTGGCAAGTTATTGTGCATCACATCCATCCCTCTTAATCTCCATAAGCCTCTCTGATAAAAATAACAATAATAATGCAGCTTTAAAACAAGTCCACTAGCCTCCTCATACAACCAGATGTAATCCTTAAGTTCCTAACATATAGAAATTCTGGAGTCGCTCTTGCGTGAGGGCAAATGTAAGGTGGAGAATATTTTAAGAATAATGCCACGACCTTCTTGGAGGAATTAGGAGTAGCAAATTCTGTGAGCTCTGCGGCAGAATCCAGTAATTCTTCATTTCTTTTTCCTTATCATAATGGGAAAATAAATGCTTAAGCTCGCTTTTGTTAGAGTATTTCACGTATGTTTTTAATGCAGTCGGCTTCTCTTTTCAAGATTTTCAATAGTGTACAATTTTCTTTGCAAAACGACATTAAAAAGTGCATTCTAAATTGAATTGCACGTACTATGCAAACCTTTTCAATTGCAATTTAATTTTTAATGCATTACTAAATATCGTACTATACAGAGGAAGTCCTTCTCTTTCAGGGAGGTTTGTAGCCTTTGTCCCCTCGAGCCTGTACACTGCCTCCAGTCTTCTTTGCCTTTCCTCGATTGTTGTAACATTGCCTTAAATTGGTTTATTGGGTTTAAATCCTATCGAGTACACAAGATTTAAATGTTGAAAATAAAATGTACACTGCCATGCAAGGATAGTTTAATACCTGCATATATACTGGGGTATACATGCAGGGGTTGGACAAAATGTGAACGCCTTGTTCTATAACATATTTTATTTTCGGTATGGAGTTGGTCCTCTATTTGTAATTCATCGTCGAGGAATTGATTCATATAGCATATGAACAGTACCCTCAAGCAAAACCTGATTTAACTCTTCCAAAGACGACGGTGGAGGAAATCATTCTCTTGACCCCCACAGATGCTCCATAATATTTAGACCCGGTGATTGTAAGGGCCAGTCCAAGTGCTCGACTTCACTTTCCTGTTCTTCATGACAATGTTAAACAACTCTAGTGGTGTGAATTAATGCATTATCATATTAGAAGATACGGCGTATGCTGTCAGTGGCCCTATAAACCCCAACAACAACAAAAAGGGACCTGGTACACTTGTTAATTGATTATTCAGTCATACGACAGTTGGACAGGTCAACCAGCAGGTGTTCATGTTATTCTGCCCATCCCATGTACCTCTTGCTGTATATATTTTTGATAAAGAGGCTAACTTTGATGGAGTTAATGCTAATGAAGGAAAGTTGATTATGAAAACAGATTTTTAATGATAATTAAAAATCGAGGAAGTGAAAGATAATTAAACCTGAAAATAAATAAAAGGAGAAACATAAACGAAATAATCTTTGGAAAAGAAAGAGGAAGAAGAAGGAGAAGAAGAAGATAAAGAAAAGAAGAAGAAGAAGCAGAGATATTGTAATAAAGGAGTATAAGTAAAAGATACGTAAGAAAGAGAATGCAGATATCAATTTATTCTGAAAACTGAGAATTTCTCATAAAGGCTCAGTAATATATGTCAGAACTGGAGGTTTGTGAGACGTGGATATCTGGGTGAGAAATCTGTGAGACGTGGATATCTGGGTGAGAAATCTATGAGACGTCTTTCCATTCCACATGAAATCATTCCCTTTCCCCCAAGGCACGTTTCACACAAGAACAATTACCTTCCCACACGTCAACAGAAATCCCTCAACAATTCCATCAAAAGTCCTCGGTCCTCTGAGGACGTCAAATAACACCGCTCAAACATGTTAGAATCGATAGAGGCACTATGTGCTAGTGAGATAAGAGGCACTATGTGCTAGTGAGATAAGAGGCACTATGTGCTAGTGAGATAAGAGGCACTATGTGCTAGTGAGATCAGAGGCACTATGTGCTAGTGAGATCAGAGGCACTATGTGCTAGTGAGATCAGAGGCACTATGTGCTAGTGAGATAAGAGGCACTATGTGCTAGTGAGATAAGAGGCACTATGTGCTAGTGAGATAAGAGGCACTATGGGCTAGTGAGATAAGAGGCACTATGTGCTAGTGAGATCAGAGGCACTATGTGCTAGTGAGATAAGAGGCACTATGTGCTAGTGAGATAAGAGGCACTATGTGCTAGTGAGATAAGAGGCACTATGTGCTAGTGAGATCAGAGGCACTATGTGCTAGTGAGATCAGAGACACTATGTGCTAGTGAGATCAGACGCACTATGTGCTAGTGAGATCAAAGGCACCAGTGTGCCAGTGAGAACAGAGGCATTCTTGTACCGGGGATCACAGACTTTTGTGGACCATTGAGATCAGTCAAACTGTTGTTGGTAACCTCCAGCATAACTACGTGGAAGACAGTTCTCATCCCTGTTTTAAGAAAGATGTAACAATGAGACAATGGTAAGATGAGACAGCAGTAAGAGTAAGACATAATGAGAAAGAGGTATGAGTGTGAGATAATGAGAAACGCTGTTTCGAGACTTTAACATCACTTCACTATGCAAGTCACAATGATTTAAATTCTTATCACATATATCTGGCACAAGTGGCACTGAGAATGGCACCTGTGAGGGTGTGGAGTGAGAGGAGTGTCAGAGAATGACACCGAGAATTCGACGCTCTGGACACAACTCAAAATACAAGCACAGTAGATATTAGTTAATTGTATAGCAGCCCTCACAGCTGCTGCTGCTGTTACTGTTGCTGCTGCTGCTGCTGTTACTGTTGCTGCTGGTGCTGCTGCTGTTACTGTTGCTGCTGGTGCTGCTCCTGCTTTTATTCCTGTTGTTTCTCCTGCTGCTATTGCTGATATTGGCACTTCTGCTCCCACGTCTGTTGTTGGTGCTGTTGGCGTTGCTGCTGATACTACTACTAGTTCCTACTAGTTACTACTAGTTGCTACTGGTTCCTACTAGTTACTACTAGT
>WNWK01000104.1:775000-785000 GCA_009830355.1 Cherax destructor | reverse complement strand
TCGGTGTTTGGCAACGTAATTGGCCAGGCAAGTTACGAACCTGAAATTGAAAATGGGGAGGCAGAAACCCTGTTTTTCAGGTGAGGGGAAAATTACAATGGGGAGAAACGAATGAATTTTGTAAGCCTAGCGAGCCAAGGAATTTATTCTCAAAATGGAAAAAAATCTTGCTTGTTAGTGAGATGTGTAAGAGGGTTGGAGGAAATATGTTTTCGAAGTATTTTGACTAGGAGACCTAAATTTCATAGCCGGGGCCAGAAAAGGAATGGATTGAAAATATCTTAGGATGAGTGAAAAGGCAGAAATTTGTTACAGACAGTAGGGATGGATGGGGATATTGCTGCACTGTAGAGATGAGGGAATGTGTGAGTGTGTGTGTACTTACCTATTTGTAGTTGCAGGGGTCGTGTCATAGCTCCTAGACCCGCCTTTTCGTTGTATGTACTCACCTAATTGTGGTTTCAGGGGTCGAGTCATAGCTCCTGGCCCCGCGTCTTCACTGATTGCTACTAGGTCCTCTCTCCCTGCTCCATGAGCTTTATCAAACCTAGTCTTAAAACTATGTATGGTTCCTGCCTCCACTACGTCGCTTTCTAGGCTATTCCACTTCATGACAACTCTATTACTGAAGAAATACTTCCTAACATCCCTTTGACTCATGTAAACAGCCTATTCGTAGGCTCTTTCAAACTGCGCGGCACTACGTTGATGCCATCTATAGGCCTATCAAGGTCGGGCTGGCCAGCCATGTTTCTTCCTCACTTTGACGGCCTATCTACCCGAAACAGGTCCTACCCAGCTGGCTCCCGGTCTCCTCACATACCCTCTGTACCCTCGTGTACACTTGCCCTATTCGACAATAAACCCAAGCCTAGTCTACGGTCGTATCACTTCACCTACATTACCAATCTACTACCAGTGTTACGACGAGTTAGCTAAGATAAGTGATAACACTCATAGGAGTCTTCAACTTCCAATTGTGACCCCTTGTTTCTGTGTCCCCTCTCTGGAACATCTTGTCTCTGTCCACCTTATCTATTGCTCGCAGTATTTTATATGTCGTTCTCATGTCTCCCCTAACCCTCCTGTCCTCTAGTGTCGTCAGGCCGATTTCCCTTAACCTTTCTTCGTAGGACAATCCCCTTAGCTCTGGGACTAGTCTTGTGGCAAACCTTTGCACTTTCTCTAATTTCTTGACGTGCTTGACCAGGTGTGGGTTCCAAACTGTGCTCGGTATTATACTCACCCCAAGATCTTTTTCTTTGAGTGAGGTTTGCAGTCTTTGGCCACCTAGACTATACTCTGTCTGTGGTCTTCTTTGCCCTTCCCCGATCTTCATGACTTTACATTTGGCAGGGTTAAATTCAAGGAGCCAGTTACTGGACCAGGCTTGTAGCCTGTCCAGGTCACTTTGTAGTCCTGCCTGATCCTCGACTGATTTAATTCTTCTCATTAACTTCACATCATCTGCAAACAGGGACACTTCTGAGTCTATCCCTTCCGTTATGTCATTCACATATACCAAAAACAGTACAGGTCCTAGGACTGACCCTTGTGGAACCCCACTCGTCACAGGTGCCCACTCTGACCCCTCATCACGTACCATGACTCGTTGTTGCCTCCCTGTCTGATATTCTCTGATCCATTGCAGTGGCTTTCCTGTTACGTGTGCCTGATCCTCTAGCTTTTGCATTAAGCTCTTGTGAGGAACTGTGTCGAACGCCTTCTTGCAGTCCAAGAAAATGCAGTCTATCCACCCCTCTCTCTCGTGTCTTACTTCTGTTACCTTGTCATAAAACTCCAGTAGGTTTGTGACACAGGATTTTCCTTCCCTGAAACCTTGATGGTTGTCGTTTATAAGCTTGTGTCTATCTAGGTGTTCCACCACTCTCCTCCTGGTGGTCTTCTCCATGACTTTGCATACTATACACGTCAGTGACACAGGTCTGTAGTTTAATGCCTCGTGCCTGTCTCCTTTCTTAAAAATTGGGACTACATTTGCCATCTTCCACACCTCAGGTAGTTACCCAGTTTCAATGGATGTGATGAAGATTTGTGTTAGTGGCACACACAACATCTCTGCTCCTTCTCTAAGGACCCACGGATAAATGTTGTCCGGTCCCACAGCTTTTGAGGTATCGAGTTCACATAGCAGCTTCTTCACCTCCTCCTCGGTTGTGTGTATTTCATCCAGCACTTGTTGGTATACCTCCCTATTCTGAATTCCTGGAGTCCTTCCTGTCTCCTCTGTAAATACTTCTTTAAATCTCATGTTGAGCTCCTCACATACCTCTTGGTCGTTTCTTGTGAACTCCCCACCTTCCTTCCTCAGCCTGATTACTTGGTCCTTGACTGTTGTTTTCCTCCTGATGTGGCTATACAACAGCTTTGGATCAGACTTGACTTTTGATGCTATATCAGTTTCATATTGTCGCTGAGCCTCCCTTCTTACCTGTGCATATTCGTTTTTGGCTCTTCGGCTAATCTCTTTATTTTCCTGGGTCCTTTGTCTTCTGTACTTTTTCCATTCTCTATTACACTTAGGGTTTGCCTCCCTACACCTCTGGGTGAACCAAGGACTCGTTCTGGTCTTCCCATTACTTCTGTGTCCCTTGGGGACAAACCTCTCCTCTGCCTCTTTGCATTTGGTTGTCACATATTCCATCATTTCTTTTACTGGTTTTCCTGCCAATTTTCTCTCCCACTGAACGTCTTGTAGGAAATTCCTGATGCCTGTGTAGTCCCCCCTTTTGTAGTTTCGTTTCTCCCTTCCTATTCCTGCTCCCCTCTCCACTTGTAGCTCAACTATATAATCAAAACACAGAACCAAATGATCACTAGCTCCAAGGGGCCTTTCATACGTGATATCCTCGATGTCCGAACTACTCAAGGTGAATACTAGGTCCAGCCTTGCTGGATCATCCCCATCTCTCTCTCTGGTAGTGTCTCTAACATGTTGATGCAGGAGGTTTTCCAGTACCACATCCATCATCTTGGCTCTCCATGATTCAGGACCCCCTTGGGGCTCCAGGTTTTCCCAATCAATCACCTTGTGATTGAAATCACCCATAACTAGTAACTTTGCTCTCCCCATGTGGGCTCTTCTGGCTACCTCGGCTAGTGTGTCTACCATTGCTCTGTTGCTCTCATCGTATTCTTCTCTTGGCCTCCTGCAGTTCTGTGGCGGGTTGTACATTACAGCAATTACCACCTTATGGGCCTCAGACTGAATTGTTCCTACTATGTAGTCCCTTTCGCCCATTCCATCCATTCCTTCCACTTCCTCAAATCCCCACCTGTTCTTAATGAGCAGTGCAACTCCTCCTCCCCCTCTGCTCCCTCTATCTTTCCTGAGGATTTGATATCCGGGTGGAAAGATTGCATGTATTATCATCCTGGTGAGTTTTGTTTCTGTGAGTGCTATTATGTCTGGGGAGGTCTCCTTTATTCTTTCATGCTACTCCTCACATGTATTTGTTATACCATCTGCATTTGTATACCAAACCTTCAACTTCTTTTCTAAAAGCGTAGTCTGGGGGGTACGTTGGGGTTGGGAAAGTGGGAGATCTGATGGGGAACTATGGGTGGTTGGTGTGAAGGTGGAGTTTGTAATGAGGTGGGTGGAATCATTGTGTATGGCATGTGTGTTTTGGGTTAGATTGTTTGGATGCATTGGGGTTGTCCATGTTGGAGGACATCTGAAGGTGGTTGTATTAGAGCTTCCTCCTAAGTCTGGGTTCTCCTGTCCATCTCTTTTTCCTTCTTTTGTCTCTTTACCCTCTCTTTCAGTTTCTGTCTTTCTTCCCGTGTTCTGTCGCGGTCGAGATACACCCTCCGGTACTCTGACATATCCCTTAGTCTTGCTTTCTCCTGCAGGATCCTGTTTCGAGTCAATTCTGCGTGTGTGTGTCTGTGTGTGTGTGTATCTGTGTGAAAATCCTTGAGTGCATGGGTGCGTGTCCCATTCTGGGGCAGTCTGTGGTACTCATAGACTCTCTGATGATGAAGCCTTGCAGCTGGCAGGTCACCGGTTCAGTACCAAATATTCCTTACCCAACATGTTATTTTCACGATAAGATAAAGTCAGGCTTGTGGTCAAGGAGCCTACAAGAGCAACATTATACAAAGGAAACTCTCAAATACCAGAAACTAACAACACAATATATTAATCACACACAATACTAACATAACAATACTCATACATACTATATCCTCAATAATATTATGGTAACACTCACTAATACTACAAGCATTCACAGCAATTCCTACTTACAAGGTGACGACATTCAGCTTCCAGATTCCACAAGACGAGGCATCGAACCCCACTATTTCACTGTATCTGTTGCTGTCTCTTTTCTGTTGTAACTTCACTGTTGATCTTGTATAATTTCTTTCACTTTACTGTTATTGTTTCAACTTTGGCTTTAAATCAGTGAAACAAAGATTTATTTTTATTAAAGAATAAATTTCGAGTTTCATATATATTTTTTTTTAATTTTACGTTTTAGTTTTAAAGTCACCCATACTTGTAACTCTCTTCACTTGTTCTCTACGTTGCTTTTCCTGTGGATTTTAATGGACTGAGAACTTTCTCTTTAAAGATAAAGAAGAGAGAGAGAGAGTGAGAGACAGTGGATTTCTTCTCCCCACCGAAACGAGGAGAAATGAGGAATTTAAGAAAGGAAAATAATGGGGTTGACGAACACTGTGTTGCTGCTGCCGGGGCCAAGCGAGTGAGTGTAGCTGTTGAGAGGTAAGGAGCAGAGCCCTGCTCTCTCTCTCTCACTCTCTCTCTCTCTCTCTCTCTCTCTCTCTCCTCTCTCTCTCTCTCTCTCTCTCTCTCTCTCTCTCTCTCTCTCTCTACTCTCTCTCTCTCTCTCCTCTCTCTCTCTCTCTCTCTCTCTCTCTCTCTCTCCTCTACTCTAAGTTGCTGCATATTTCCATCAACAGTAACCACGGATCTTCCACTCACAGAAAAATCCCTCATCTTATTTAACTTTATAGCCTTAACTATTACTATATTAATAATAATGTTAATGATAATAATAATAATAATAATAATAATAATAATAATAATAATAATAATAATAATAATAATAATAATAATAATAATAATAATAATAATAATAATAATAGTAATAATAATTATAATAATATAATAAAAAAAATACTACTATTACTACTACTACTACTACTATTACTACTACTACTACTACTACTACTACTACTACTACTACTACTACTACTACTACTATAATAATAATAATAATAATAATAATAATAATAATTTGAGTCAAACATCGTTACCCTGGATAGGAAGACAGGGGTCAGTTCAACCCTATCTGTCGCTAGTATTACATTTTTGCGGCTTAGGGTTAAACACCTATGGAATAGCAAAGGTATGAAAGGAACCAGTATGCATGTACAAAGGCCGATGATTGTATAGGTCATGACTAGCATGCACCGGTAGCCTTACAGAAGTGCTCCTGCATTATTGAATATTTTACATATTTTTTTAAAAAATACGTGAAACATTAAAGAACTCAAAGCGGTTGAGAGTTTAAAGTTTTACAGAATCGCCTACCGCTGGGAAAACTCTACAAAGGTTTGATTGAGTACTCAAAAAAAACTCTATAGAGGCTTTCATCCACTCTACAAGGGCTTGACTGAGTACTTAAAGACAGCTACCACAGCTCGCTTACCACTGGGAGAACTCTATAGACGATTTCATTCACTCTGCAAAGGCTTGAGTACTCAAATAGAACTACCACAACGTACGACTTCCAAAATACATTCAATACAGAATATTACAGAAACGGGATATATCAAGAGAATAATAATTCGTCATTATTGAAATGAAAAAAAATGAAAAAATGAGTAAAAGTCTCTTTAAAACTTTTGATTAGAAACGTGACTTTATCTTATCGTGAAAATAACATGTTGGGTAAGGAATATTTGGTACTGAACCGGTGACCTGGCAGCTGCAAGTCTTCAGCTATACTCACCTAGTCACAGAGAGTCTATGAGTACCACAGACTGCCCCAGAGTTCCACAGACTGCCCCAGAATGCCAAAGAGTGCCCCAGAATGTCACAGAGTGCCACAAACTGCCCCAGAATGCCATAGAGTGCCACAGACTGTCCCAGAATGCCACAGAGTTCCATAGACTGCCCCAGTATGCCACAGAGTTCCACAGACTGTCCCAGAATTCCACAGAGTGCCCCAGAATGCCATAGAGTTCCACAGACTGCCCCAGAATGCCACAGAGTGCCACAGACTGCCGCAGAAAGCCACAGAGTTCCACAGAGTACCACAGAATGCTCCAGAATGCCACAGAGTGCCACAAAATACCCCAGAGTGCCACAGAGTTCCACAGAATGCCCCAGAATGCTACAGATGGGCACATAATGCCCCAGAATGCTACAGAGTACCACATAATGCCCTAGAATGTCACAGAGTGCCACAGAGTTCCACAGAATGCCACAGATTGCTGCAGAGTGCCACAGAATGCCCCAGAATGTCACAGAGTGCCACAGAGTACCACAGAGCTCATAGCCCCCAACTGTTGCTCATAGAGTTCTCTACTTCACACTATACTGAAGATACAGCAAATTACATAAATTTCCAGTAATCTCTCTTTGCAAAACATTCGAAAACCCTCTCAATAAAATATCCGTAATCCCTCTCAATAAAATATCCGTAATCCCTCTCAATAAAATATTCGCAATTTCAGTCAATAAAATATTCTCAACCCCGTCAACAATAAAGTATAGGTGGTATAAAGTCGCATACATCAAAAGTAGAGTTTTATTAATGTGACGCTTCTACTGCTTGCGACTTTATTAAGTACTTCAGATCGGATCGGAAATACTCTCAAGTAAGATCCATAAGGATGAAAAAGGAGATTTGATAGATGAAGAATAGTAGGTGAGAGGAGGTTTTGATGAGGTGAAGGGAAAGAGCCAGGGCTAAACCCAGCTGCGTAGCGTTGGTTAGCATGATGGATGGCGTGGTTCCTGAGTAGCGGTGATCTGCAATGTTGACTTTGCGCAATGGATATACTGGTCTTGGCTCGGGAGGCACGGACATTTTTTCAAAGGGCGGCAATCAAAGGTCATGACTGGTTTGCTTTTCGTACTGCTTCTTATAAATGCCATCGATTTTAGAGGGGCATACAAGGAGTTTTGCTGGGTACAAAGGACGTCTTTTAAGGTCCACCCTTGCAGAGGGCAGGGTAGAAGTTAGGAGTTTTGATAAGAGGGATAGTTTTAGACGTAGAGAGGAGGAGGAGACACATTATTGATAGATTGAAAGAGGTTTAGATTGTTGTCTGGCTGTCTGATGGTTTCGTCTAGAAAGGTTGTCCAGGTATCTTGGGAAAAAGTCGCACAAATAAAGACCTCACATCACAGGACGTGTTATTACGACTTAGTTAGCAATAAAGATCTTATTTTTGCTGTGTCTTTCTTCCTTGGAAAAGGTAGGATATATGTCCAGAGTTCAAGATATTTACTGGAGGAACGTTTCGCCCAGAGTGTACACAAGTGTCCTCCAGTTAGCCTGTTTCACTACCTGGAGGATCGTTTCGCTACGAGTGTGCGCCCCCGCGGCCCATTATTTGACCAGGCCATCCGGTGGATCAAGGCCTGATCAACCAGGCTGTTACTGCTGGTTGAACGTAGTCAAGCGTACGAACCACAGCCCGGCTGATCCGGCCCTGACTTTAGATCTGTTCAGGTCCCTCTTGAAGGCAGCCAGGGGTCTATTGGTAATGCCCCTTATTCCTGGTGGAAGGCTGTTGAACAGTCTTTGGCTCCTGACACTTATTGTGTTTTCTCTCATCTAACCTAACCTAACCTGTCTCCTTAGGCTCCTGGAAATCCACGCACTGGAGAACGTTACCTCAGAACGAGCCTTCACCTGGCTCAGAGGCTGAGAGAAACGGGTATTAGTCCAACACACGCCCATGCTAGGCGGGTCCAACTCACACCCACCCACATCTTATTACCCACACGATCAGTGTAAAGGTCTTTCAGTAAATAATTCATTTAAGTTGGAATGAATATGAAATATAAAACTTACAGAACTTTTTATAAAAGATTGCGAATAAATGTAAATAAATCTGGGATGGCCAATCCCGTAGAGTAGGTGTGCCCTGGAGATGCTTTTAACATGTTATCTGATTAACCAGGCTATTGGTTCAGGCTCCGAGGATATATACAACGAGAGAAGCATATTACACAGTATGTATACACTCTGTTTATTTAATCCTCATTTTCAACATATATATATATATATATATATATATATATATATATATTGAAGGATCAGTTATGGAAGGAAAAGAGGGAATATAAATGTGTAAATTCAAGGATTATGTGGATTAAAATAAGGGTCGGATGCGAAAAGTGGGTCATAATAAGCGTGTATGCACCTGGAGAAGAGAGGAGTGTAGAGGAGAGAGAGAGATTTTGGGAGATGTTAAGCGAATGTTTAGGAACTTTTGAACCAAATGAGAGAGTAATTGTAGTAGGGGACCTAAATGCTAAAGTGGGAGAAACATGTAGAGAGGGTGTAGTAGGTAAGTTTGGGGTGCCAGGTGTAAATGATAATGGGAGCCCTTTGATTGAACTTTGTATAGAAAGGGGTTTAGTTATAGGTAATACATATTTTAAGAAAAAAAGGATAAATAAGTATACAAGATATGATGTAGGGCGTAATGACAGTAGTTTGTTGGACTATGTATTGATAGATAAAAGACTGTTGAGTAGACTTCAGGATGTACATGTTTATAGAGGGCTACAGATATATCAGATCACTTTTTAGTTATAGCTACAGTGGGAGTAAAAGGTAGATGGGATACAAGGAAAATAGAATCAGTAAGTAAAAGAGAGGTGAAGGTTTATAAACTAAAAGAGGAGGCAGTTAGGGTAAGATATAAACAACTATTGGAGGATAGATGGGCTAGTGAGAGTGTAGGCAATGGGGTCGAAAATGTATGGGGTAGATTTAAAAATGTAGTGTTAGAGTGTTCAGCAGAAGTTTGTGGTTACAGGCGAGTGGGTGCGGAGGGAAGAGGAGCGATTGGTGGAATGATGATGTAAAGAGAGTAGTAAGGAGAAAAAGTTAGCATATGAGAGGTTTTTACAAAGTAGAAGTGATGCAAGGAGGGAAGAGTATATGGAGAGAAAAAGAGAGGTTAAAAGAGTGGTGAAGCAATGTAAAAAGAGAGCAGATGAGAGAGTGGGTGAGATGTTATCAGCAAATTTTGTTGAAAATAAGAAAAAGTTTTGGAATGAGATTAATAAGTTGAGGAAGCCTAGAGAACAAATGGATTTGACAGTTAAAAATAGGAGAGGAGAGTTATTAAATGGAGAGTTAGAGGTATCCTGAAGATGGAGAGAATATTTTGAGGATTTGTTAAATGTTGATGAAGACAGGGAAGCTGTGATTTCGTGTGTAGGGCAAGGAGGAATAACATCTTGTAGGAGTGTGGAAGAGCCAGTTGTGGGTGTAGGGAAGTTCGTGAGGCAGTGGGTAGAATGAAAGGGGTAAGGCAGCTGGGATTGATGGGATAAAGATAGAAATGTTAAAAGCAGGTGGGGATATAATTTTGGAGTGGTTGGTGCTATTATTTAATAAATGTATGGAAGAGGGTAAGGTACCTAGGGATTGGCAGAGAGCGTGTATTGTTCCTTTGTATAAAGGCAAAGGGGACAAAAGAGAGTGCAAAAATTATAGGGAATAAGTCTGTTGAGTGTACCTGGTAAAGTGTATGGTAGAGTTATTATTGAAAGAATTAAGAGTAAAACAGAAAGCAGGATAGCAGATGAACAAGGGGGCTTTAGGAAAGGTAGGGGTGTGTAGACCAAGTGTTTACAGTGAAACATATAGGTGAACAGTATTTGGATAAGGGTAAAGATGTTTTTGTGGCATTTATGGATTTGGAAAAGGCGTATGATAGGGTAGATAGGGGGCAATGTGGCAGATGTTGCAGGTGT
>WNWK01000104.1:750000-770000 GCA_009830355.1 Cherax destructor | reverse complement strand
ACACACACACACACACACACACACACACACACACACACACACACACACACACACACACACACACACAATTTGATGCATCGATTTTTTGGGGGGACTTTGATGTAGTATCGAACTGAAGTGTTATGGAACCCCAGCGGAAACAATGTAATACAATTTTCTGTAATTTAGAATTCGAAAAACATTGGGAATTCGTGACAAAATTTAGTTATCATCTATTTCTTCACTCGGTGATTTTTTTGTGTTTTGAAAGCGCCAAATGTCATCAATTCATCGTGTTTGATGAGCACTCTGCATCA
This sequence comes from Cherax destructor, assembly GCA_009830355.1. Classification (NCBI taxonomy): domain Eukaryota; kingdom Metazoa; phylum Arthropoda; class Malacostraca; order Decapoda; family Parastacidae; genus Cherax; species Cherax destructor. The sequence continues at coordinate 769,704 of WNWK01000104.1, read as the reverse complement.
CGGTACACAGTACTTATGGTATAAAACGTGATAGTAGATACTTATACTAGTAACCAAATCAAATCAAATTGTACTTCTCTGTTTAGTATACAAAGTGTACTTTACATGTAATGATATATTGTTAAGCTAACACTCTGAGTAGCTTCAAATATATTTTAGATAATACATGAGTGAGAGGGGTTGTATTGGAGTGGGACTTGTACATGAGTGAGAAGGGTTGGATTGGAGAGGGATTTGAGCTTCACTTAATAGCGTTATCAAAGCTTATTCTTTGGGTAACTTTGATATGTTGGGGGAATATTTTTTAGTAGGTTTGGGTTTGACAAGGACTAGCCAAGTATGGGTCAGTAGTCCTGCTGCAGTGCTCCTCCGTTCTGATACCGAACAGTCAAACGCCAGGAAAGTCTGGGCTCCCAGTAGACACAAGGCGTTGCTTCCAATAATAATAATAATAATAATAATAATAATAATAATAATAATAATAATAACAATAATAATAATAATAACAACAACAACAACAACAACAACAACAATAATAATAACAATAATAATAATAATAATAATAATAATAATAATAATAATAATAATAATAATAATAATAATAATAATAATAATAATAATAATAATCTATATTTCTACATAGTACAACTCATACAGACTATAAATAACATTAATGACATACTAATATATAGAAAGCCCCTGGTTATGCAGAGCATTTCGGGTAAATTATGTTAATGTTGTCCCCAGGATGCGACTCACACCGGTCGACTAACACCCAGGTACCTATTTTACTGTTAGGTGAACATGGACAGCAGGTGTCTTAAGGAAACAAGCCCAATGTTTCCACCCGTACCGGAGATCGAACTACGAACCTCAGTGTGTGAGCTGAGTGCGCTACCAACCGAGCTAAATACACCCATTTCTCCTCCTTTCCGTGCGTGGATCCAGCCATCATCAGATCAATGATGAAAAATGCAGAAAATTTGATGAATAAGACACATGCGCGAAACTTGGTGAGCTGTGAGGTAGAGACGTTCCGCCTGCGTTTTGAGAAGACGTTTCGTTCACCAGGGACTTGATAAAGTCCCTGGGGAGGGGCGAAACGTTTTTTCTTCTTAAGTAAAAGAAATATGCTGTGTATTGTGTTTTATTACTATGCATGACACTGTGTAAAACTATTGACATAAATCTCTCACTTCTTTCACATTCCTTGCTCTTCTCTCACTCTAATTCATTTTCTTTCTTTCTTCCTTTCTTCCTTCCTTCCTTTCTCCCTTCCTTCGTTCCTTCCTTCCTTCTTATATGCGCTCCTGCCTGTCTTCTTATATGCGCTCCTTCCTGTCTTCTTTCCTACTTCCTTTCCTTCCTTCCATCCTTCCTAATTCTTGTATCCCTTCCTTTCTTTATTCCTTCCTTTATCCCCTCCTTAATTCCCTACTTTATTCATTCCTGCCTTCCTCCCTCCCTTCATTTCATCCTTCCTTCATTTCATCCTTCCTTCCTTTATTCCTTCCTTAGCATCCTTCCTTCCTTTATCCCTTCCTTTCTTTCTTCCCTCCTTATCCCAAACATGAAATTTCTCTCTCCAGTCAATCACTGCCTTCAACAATTTCTAAGTCTTTTTCTCTCACTTTCTAAGACCTCGGTTTCTTAGTCAGAATCTCAGAATATTTCAATCTAAGATGACAAGTCAATTAGCCAGACTCACCAAGCAACATTTATAACATCATTTCTCTCAGAAAACAGCTTATTCTAAGCTTAACTGATTATTATTATTATTATTATTATTATTATTATTATTATTATTATTATTATTATTATTATTATTATTATTATTATTATTATTATTATTATTATTATTATTATTATCACTACCATTATTATTATTATTATTATTATTATTATTATCACTACCATTATTATTATTATTATTATTAATTATTGTAATTATTACTATTTTTAATCTTTATTATTATTATTATTTATAATTATTATTATTTTCTACATTATCATTATTATTATTATTATTTTAGCTATGTTTATGGGTAAGCGCTAAACTAGGATGGGACAATACATCTCTTGGGGAATGGAAAACAATCAAGTTTGATTCAAGGGTAAGGTAACCCCAATTCCTTGGATCAAGAGTCCTTTAATAGCATTATATCACCATATGCCCTTGAATAATAATAATAATAATAATAATAATAATAATAATAATAATAATAATAATAATAATAATAATAATAATAATAATAATAATAATAATAATAATAATAATAATAATAATAATAATAATAATAATAATAATAATAATAATAATAATAATAAGGAAGATCCGCAACCAGACTGTGGGGTCGACTGGTGGTGTTCTTATTCTTGCCAGGTCGAGCCCATCGATAGGGAAATCTTCTTTTTATAGGTAGGAGGTTGGTAGACCTACTACCTCCTGCCAGGTGAGTGTAAAACGAAAGCCTGTAATTGTTTTACATGATGGTAGGATTGGTGGTGTCTTTTTTCTGTCTCATAAATATGCAAGATTTCAGGTACGTCTTGCTACTTATACTTACACTTAGGTCACACTACGCAAACATGTACACATTTATGTATACACACTCATCTGAGTTTTCTTTGATTTTATCTTAATAGTTCTTGTTCTTATTGCTTTTCCCTTTCATATCCATGGGGAAGTGGAATAAGAATCTTTCCTCCGTAAGCCATGCGTGTTGTAAAAGTCAACTAAAATGCCGGGAACAATGGGCTAGTAACCCCTTTTCCTGTATAGATTTACTAAAAAGAAAAGAAGAAACCGTCAAAGTGGGATGTTTGAATGTGCGTGGATGTTGTGGAATGATAAGAAAGAGATGATTGTAGATGTTATGAATGAAAAGAAGCTGGATGTCCTGGCTTTAAGTGAGACAAAGCTGAAGATGGTAGAAGAGTTTCAGTGGGGAGAAATAAATGGGATTAGATCAGGGGTTTCAAATAGAGTTAGAGCTAAAGAAGGAGTGGCAATAATGTTGAATAATCAGTTATGGCAGGTAAAGAAGGAATATAAATGTTTAAATTCAAGGATTATGTGGAGTAAAATAAAGGTTGGATGTGAAAAGTGGGTTATAGTAAGTGTTTATGCACCTGGAGAAGAGAGAAGTGTAGAGGAGAGAGAGAGATTTGGGGAAATGTTGAGTGAGTGCATGGGAGTTTTGAACCAAATGAGAGAGTAATTGTGGTTGGGGATCTTAATGCTAAAGTGAGTAAAAATGTTGTGGAGGGAGTAGTAGGTAAATTTGGGGTGTCAGGGGTAAATGTAAATGGGGAACCGTTAATAGAGCTATGTGTAGAAAGAGGTTTGGTAATATGTAACACATATTTTATGAAAAAGATTAATAAGTATACAAGGTTTGATTTAGCATGTAATGAAAGTAGTTTGTTAGATTATGTATTGGTGGATAAAAGGTTGATGAGTAGGCTTCAGGATGTACATGTTTATAGAGGGGCAACAAATATATCGGATCATTATTTAGTTGTAGCTACAGTTAGAGTAAAAGGTAGATGGGACAAAAAGAAAATGGCAACAGCAAGTAAGAGAGAGGTAAAAGTGTATAAACTAAGGGAGGAGGAAGTTAGGGTGAGATATAAGCAACTATTGGCAGAAAGGTGGGCTAGTGCAAGTAGGAGTAGTGGGGGGGGTTGAAGAGAGTTGGGATAGTTTTAAAAATGCAGTATTAGAATGTGGGGCAGAAGTTTGTGGCTATAGGAGGGTGGGTGCAGGAGGAAAGAGGAGTGAGTGGTGGAATGAAGAAGTAAAGGGTGTGATAAAAGAGAAAAAGGTAGCTTATGAGAGGTTTTTACAAAACAGAAGTGTTAATAGAGAGCAGAGTATATGGAGAGTAAAAGAAAGGTGAAGAGAGTGGTGAGAGAGTGCAAAAGAAGAGCAGATGAAAGAGTGGGAGAGGCTCCGTCAAGAAATTTTGCTGAAAACAAAAAAAATTGGAGTGAGATAAACAAGTTAAGAAAGCCTATGGAACGAATGGATTTGTCAGTTAAAAACAGAGTAGGGGAGTTAGTAGATGGGGAGCTGGAGGTATTGGGTAGATGGCAGGAATATTTTGAGGAACTTAAATATCGATGAAAAAAGGGAGGCGGTAATTTCATGTACTGGCCAGGGAGGTACAACATCGTTTAGGAGTGAAGAAGAGCAGGATGTGAGTGTGGGGGAGGTGCATGAGGCATTACGTAGAATGAAAGGGGGTAAAGCAGCTGGAATTGACGGAATCATGACAGAAATGTTAAAAGCAGGGGGGATATAGTGTTGGAGTGGTTGGTATTTTTGTTTAATAAATGTATAAATGAGGGGAAGGTACCTAGGGATTCGCAGAGAGCATGTATAGTTCCTTTATATAAAGGGAAGGGGGATAAAAGAGATTGTAAGAATTATAGGGGAATAAGTTTACTGAATATACCAGGTAAAGTGTATGGCAGGGATATTATTGAAAGAATTAGAGGTAAGACAGAGAGTAGGATTGCAGATGAGCAAGGAGGCTTTAGAGTGGGTAGGGGATGTGTAGATCAAGTGTTTACAGTGAAGCATATATGTGAACAGTATTTAGATAAAGGTAGAGAAGTTTTTATTGCATTTATGGATTTAGAAAAGGCATATGATAGAGTGGATAGGGGAGCAATGTGGCAAATGTTGCAAGTGTATGGAATAGGTAGTAAGTTACTGAAGGCTGTAAAGAGTTTTTATGAGGATAGTGAGGCTCAGGTTAGGGTGTGTAGGAGAGGGAGATTACTTCCCGGTAAAAGTAGGTCTTAGACAGGGATGTGTAATGTCCCATGATTGTTTAATATATTTATAGATGGGGTTGTAAAAGAAGTAAATGCTAGGGTGTTGGGGAGAGGGGTGGGATTAAATTATGGGGAATTGAATGCAAAATGGGAGTTGACACAGTTACTTTTTGCTGATGATACTGTGCTTATGGGAGATTCTAAAGAAAAGTTGCAAAGGTTAGTGGACGAGTTTGGGAGAGTGTGTAAAAGTAGAAAGTTGAAAGTGAACATAGATAAGAGTAAGGTGATGAAGGTATCAAACGATTTAAATAAAGAAAAATTGGATATCACATTGGAGAGAGGGATTATGGAAGAAGTAAATGTTTTCAGATATTTGGGAGTTGACGTGTCAGCAGATGGGTTTATGAAGGATGAGGTTAACCATAGAATTGATGAAGGAAAAAAGGTGAGTTGTGCGTTGAGGTATCTGTGGAGACAAAAAACGTTATCCATGGAGGCAAAGAAGGGAATGTACGAAAGTATAGTGGTACCAACACTCTTATATGGGTGTGAAGCATGGGTTGCAAATGCTGCAGCGAGGAGGAGGCTGGAGGCAGTGGAGATGTCCTGTCTAATTGCAATGTGTGGTGTAAATATTATGCAGAAAATTCGGAGTGTAGAAATTTGAAGAAAGTGTGGAGTTACTAAAAGTATTTGTCAGAGGGCTGAAGAGGGGTTGTTGAGGTGGTTTGGTCATTTAGAGAGAATGGATCAAAGTAGAATGACTTGGAGAGCGTATAAATCTGTAGGGGAAGGAAGGCGGGGTAGGGGTCGTCCTAGAAAAGGTTGGAGGGAAGGGGTAAAGGAGGTTTTGTGGGCGAGGGGCTTGGACTTCCAGCAAACATGTGTGAGCGTGTTAGATAGGAGTGAATGGAGACGAATGATTTTTGGGACATGACGATCTGTTGGAGTGTGAGCAGGGTAACATTGTGTGAAGGGATTCAGAGAAACCAGTTAATTGATTTAGTTGGACTTGAGTCCTGGAAATGGGAAGTACAATGCCTGCACTTTAAAGGAGGGGTCTGAGATAGTGACAGCTGGGAGGGACTTTTCTCATCTGTCGTATCTGAGCTCCTCTGCAAAGACAGTGATTATGTATGAGTGTGGTGAAAGTGTTGAATGATGATGAAAGTATTTTCTTTTTGGGGATTTTCTTTCTTTTTGGGTCACCCTGCCTCGGTGGGAGACGGCCGACTTGTTGAAAAAAAAAATAATAATAACAAAAATATTTTTAATAAAATAATAATAAAATAAGATATTCATGATGATGATGATGACAAAGAAGAAAAAAAATAATAATAATACTTATAATAATAATAATAATAATAATAATAATAATAATAATAATAAGAAGAAGAAGAAGAAGAAGAAGAAGAAGAAGAAGAAGAAGAAGAAGATGAAGAAGAAGAAGAAGAAGAAGAAGAAGAAGAAGAAGAAGAGGACAGTATATAAATCATAACAAAATACAAATCCTCTTAATTACTATTGATCGAGGAAAGGGAAGGATAGCCCAATTCCTTAGAACAAGAGCCCTTCACAACCATCAAGGACCCTCCCCTCCACCTATGGAAAATAATCATATTCCTATATAAACATTAGAAAGCGTGTATTGGGGCAATGGCATTTCAGCCACCTGAAGCCGTTTCCTGAAAGACTGAAATTTCAAAGGAGAACTTATTTCTCATTTGAAAGTCATGATAGAGACCACCCGTGGTTTTCAATATTACACTTCAGTCAAGTTGCAAGATTAGATGCCTTTGTGTATACTCTGTTGCAGACGGAAGGTGTTGGCGTCTCTCAGTGATGCTGATCTAGCTTCTGTTTCTCTCTGTCTCTCAGTGATGCTAATCTAGCTTCTGTTCCTCTCTGTCTCTCAGTGATGCTGATCTAGCTTCTGTTCCTCTCTGTCTCTCAGTGATGCTGGTCTAGCTTCTGTTCCTCTCTGTCTCTCAGTGATGCTGGTCTAGCTTCTGTTCCTCTCTGTCTCTCAGAGATGCTGATCTAGCTTCAGTTTCTCTGTCTCTCTCACAGATGCTGATCTAGCTTCAGTTTCTCTTTCTCACAGATGCTGATCTAGCTTCAGTTTCTCTGTCTCTCTCACAGATGCTGATCTAGCTTCAGTTTCTCTGTCTCTCTCAGAGATGGTATGTTTGGTATGTTTCATGGCGTCTTATAACTCTCTGATGTTGCTATTGTCATCCATTTAGACTTAATTCTCGGCTGTGTTATGTGTCTACCTCTTTCAGTCTGTCTGTCTGTCTGTCTCTCTGTCTCTCTGTCTCTGTCTTCTGTCTGTCTGTCTGTCTGTCTGTCTCTCTCTCTCTCTCTCTCTCTCTCTCTCTCTCTCTCTCTCTCTCTCTCTCTCTCTCTCTCTCTCTCTCTCTCTCCTCTCTCTCTCTCTCTCTCTCTCTCCCTCTCTCTCTCTCTCTTTAATAAAACAATCGCAACAAACACACACTGACGGCAGTATTTACAACAAATTCACCCCTGCATTAATATAAATACGCTTTAGCTCCTACAGTAAAATAATTCCATAAATATTAAGTCAACTGGAGGAGATCCATGAATAGTTTTTTTTCATCCACTCAACAATTTCCAAAATTTTGGCAGACGTATTTGGAATAATTACGTTCGTATGGAAAAAAAATTGTGTATATCTATGATGTCCTAATTTTGATTTCATTTTATCCATCTCCCTTTTATTGCTATCTTTCTTTCGTTTGGTACTTAATTTCTTCCGTCTTACTCCTCTACCCATTCTGTCTTCTCTTCTTTCCTTAAGTTTCTCTGCTTTCCTTCCTCTACCTTCCCTTTTTAAACCCTCCTCTTCCCACCTTTCCCTCACCCCTCTCTTCCCATTCCCTCCTTCCCTCTCCCTTCATTCCTCCTCTCTCTTCCAAAGCTCTTTTCTTCTCCCCCTCCTCTCCCCTCCTTCACCACCTCCTGGTCCAGCCTTGACAACTACATTAACTCTGGACGTCTTCTTGACAGAAAGTTGGCATCTTAAACTTAAGTCTGCCAGATTACGTCATGTTATTGAAAATTCCAGCCCAGAACACCTGTAAGACTATCTTGGGTACACAGCACCAGTGTGGAGCCCTCTCTCTCTAAAGTATACTAAAATGAGTGAGAAAATACACATTATTATTATTATTATTATTATTATTATTATTATTATTATTATTATTATTATTATTATTAGTAGTAGTAGTAGTAGTAGTAGTAGTAGTGTAATCAGTACAGTGGGAAGAAAGTGGAGTAGAGAGTAGTAGAGAGAGTAGAGTAGTAGAGTAGCAGTAGTAGTAGTAGTAGTAGTGAGCAGCAGTAGCAGTAGTAGTAGTAGTAGTAGTAGCAGTAGTAGAGTAGTAGTAGTAGTAGTAGTAGTAGTAGTAGTAGTAGTAGTAGTAGTAGTAGTAGTAGTAGTAGTAGTAGTAGTAGTAGTAGTATAATAATACTAATAATAATAATAATAATAATAATAATAATAATAATAATAATAATAATAATAATAATAATAATAAATAATTTATATTGATTATACATAATTGGTTCAAGAATTTTAAAGGCCTTCGTATGCCCAGGACAATTTGTACTTCTGAGATATGTCTAAATGCTAGAAGCTCAAACGAATACAATCTCAACTAGGCGATCATACACACATACACACACACATACACACACACAACACACACACACACACACACACACACACAAACTCACATACACACAAACACAAATTAAAACACATGTAATCAACGTATGACCTTGTTTTTTTTAATACTAAGATGAAACGTAAACAATTAAGCAATCTGCGTGTTGTTTATTCACTTCTCGGTGGTAATTGTAGCTGTGACGACAACCTCGTTGTAGAGAAGCACAAATAATACTGAGTGCTGCTGAGTGCCCAGCACACCAGTGAGCCAGCACTGAGTGATGCTGAGTGCCCAGCACACCAGTGAGCCAGCACTGAGTGCTGCTGAGTGCCCAGCACACCAGTGAGCCAGCACTGAGTGATGCTGAGTGCCCAGCACACCAGTGAGCCAGCACTGAGTGCTGCTGAGTGCCCAGCACACCAGTGAGTCAGCACTGAGTGCTGCTGAGTGCTCAGTAACCAGTGAGCCAGCACTGAGTGATGCTGAGTGCTCAACACACCAGTGAGTCAGCACTGAGTGATGCTGAGTGCTCAACACACCAGTGAGCCAGCACTGAGTGCTGCTGAGTGCTCAGTACACCAGTGAGTCAGCACTGAGTGCTGCTGAGTGCTCAGTACACCAGTGAGTCAGCACTGAGTGCTGCTGAGTGCTCAGTACACCAGTGAGTCAGCACTGAGTGCTGCTGAGTGCTCAGCACACCAGTGAGCCAGCACTGAGTGATGCTGAGTGCTCAGTACACCAGTGAGTCAGCACTGAGTTCTGCTGAGTGCTCAGCACACCAGTGAGCCAGCACTGAGTGATGCTGAGTGCTCAGTACACCAGTGAGTCAGCACTGAGTGCTGCTGAGTGCTCAGTACACCAGTGAGCCAGCACTGAGTGATGCTGAGTGCTCAGTACACCAGTGAGCCAGCACTGAGTGCTGCTGAGTGCTCAGTACACCAGTGAGTCAGCACTGAGTGCTGCTGAGTGCTCAGTACACCAGTGAGTCAGCACTGAGTGCTGCTGAGTACTCAGTACACCAGTGAGCCAGCACTGAGTGATGCTGAGTGCTCAGCACACCAGTGAGTCAGCACTGAGTGATGCAAAGTGCTCAGTACACCAGTGAGTCAGCACTGAGTGATGCTGAGTGCTCAGTACACCAGTGAGTCAGCACTGAGTGATGCAAAGTGCTCAGTACACCAGTGAGTCAGCAATGAGTGATGGTGAGTGCTCAGTACACCAGTGAGCCAGCACTGAGTGATGGTGAGAGCTCAGTACACCAGTGAGCCAGCACTGAGTGATGCTAAGTGCTCAGCACACCAGTGAGCCAGCACTGAGTGCTGCTGAGTGCTCAGTACACCAGTGAGCCAGCACTGAGTGATGCTAAGTGCTCAGTACACCAGTGAGTCAGCACTGAGTGATGCTAAGTACTCAGTGCACCAGTGAGCCAGCACTGAGTGATGGTGAGTGCTCAGTGCACCAGTGAGTCAGCACTGAGTGATGCTAAGTGCTCAGCACACCACTACATCAACACTGAGTGCTGCTAAGTGCTCAACACACCACTACATCAACACTGAGTGCTGCTAAGTGCTCAACACACCACTACATCAACACTGAGTGCTGCTAAGTGCTCAACACACCACTACATCAACACTGAGTGCTGCTAAGTGCTCAACACACCACTACATCAACAGATCAACAATGTCGTGTTGACTAAGGTCTTCCTTCCCTTGATCTCTTGTCAACCAGTGTGTTTTTATGATCCCATATATAAATATATATATATAAACATTATACCTATGTCCAAGGCAGGATTCGAACCTGCAAACTCAGCATCAGAGTACACAGTTCTTTATCCACAACGCCATAAATATATATATATATATATATATATATATATATATATATATATATATATATATATATATATATATATATATATATATATATATATATATAAACATATAACATATTGTATAAAGGCAAAGGGGACAAAAGAGAGTGCAAAAATTATAGGGGAATAAGTCTGTTGAGTGTACCTGGTAAAGTGTATGGTAGAGTTATTATTGAAAGAATTAAGAGTAAAACAGAAAGCAGGATAGCAGATGAACAAGGGGGCTTTAGGAAAGGTAGGGGGTGTGTAGACCAAGTGTTTACAGTGAAACATATAGGTGAACAGTATTTGGATAAGGGTAAAGATGTTTTTGTGGCATTTATGGATTTGGAAAAGGCGTATGATAGGGTAGATAGGGGGCAATGTGGCAGATGTTGCAGGTGTATGGAATAGGAGGAAGGTTACTGAAAGCAGTGAAGAGTTTTTATGAGGATAGTGAGGCTCAGGTTAGAGGTGTAGGAGGGAAGGGACTATTTCCCAGTAAAAGTGGGCCTTAGACAAGGATGTGTGATGTCACCGTGGTTGTTCAATATATTTATAGATGGGGTTGTAAGAGAAGTGAATGCGAGGGTCTTGGCAAGAGGTGTTGGGCTAAAAGATAAGAAGCAAATACAAAGTGGAGTTGTCACAGTTGCTTTTTGCTGATGACACTGTGCTTTGGGAGATTCTGAAGAGAAGTTGCAGAGGTTGGTGGATGAATTTGGTAGGGTGTGTAAAAGAAGAAAATTGAAAGTGAATATAGGAAAGAGTAAGGTGATGAGGATAACAAAAGAATAGGTGACAAAAGATTGGATATCAGATTGGAGGGAGAGAGTATGGAGGAGGTGAATGTATTCAGATATTTGGGAGTGGACATGTCGTGATGGGTCTATGAAGGATGAGGTGAATCATAGAATTGATGAGGGAAAAGGGTGAGTGGAGCACTTCGGAGTCTGTGGAGACAAAGAACCTTGTCCATGGAAGTAAAGAGGGGAATGTATGAGAGTATAGTTATACCAACGTCTTATATGGGTGTGAAGCATGGGTGATGAATGTTGCAACGAGGAGAAGGCTGGAGGCAGTGGAGATGTCATGTCTGAGGTCAATGTGTGGTGTGAATATAATGCAGAGAATTCGGAGTTTGGAAATTAGAGGAGGTGCGGGATTACCAAAACGATTGTCCAGAGAGCTGAGGAGGGGTTGTTGAGGTGGTTTGGACATGTAGAGAGAATGGAACGAGACAGAGTGACTTCGAGAGTGTATAAATCTGTAGTGGAGGGAAGGCGGGGTAGGGGTCGGCCTAGGAAAGGTTGGAGGGAGGGAAGGAAGTTTTGTGTGCGAGGGGCTTGGACTTCCAGCAAGCATGTGTGAGCGTATTTGATAGGAGTGAATGGAGGCATATGGTTTTTAATACTTGACGTGCTGTTGGAGTGTGAGCAAAGTAACATTTATGAAGGGATTCAGGGAAACTGGCAGGCCGGACTTGAGTTCTGGAGATGGGAAGTACAGTGCCGGCACCTGAAGGAGGGGTGTTAATGTTGCAGTTTTATAACTGTAGTGTAAAGCACCCTTCTGGCAAGACAGTGATGGAGTGAATGATGATGAAAGTTTTTCTTTTCGGGCCACCCTGCCTTGGTGGGAATCGCCAATGTTAATAAAAAAAAAAAAAAAAAAAATAATATATATATATATATATATATATATATATATATATATATATATATATATATATATATATATATATATATATATATATATATATATATATATATATATATATAGAGAAAAGAGAGAGAGAGAGAGAGAAGAATAAGAAGAAATAGATGAAGAATAAGAAGTAGAAACGAAGAAGACATTCATATACACACACACACACACACGAGCTGTGAATCGACTCCTACAACCACAAATAGGTGAGGACACACAAACACACTCACTCTCTCTCTCTCTCGTTTATTCCTTCCTCTCACTTCACTATCCTTTTAACCGACCACCGAATCTGTCTCCGACAAAATTACTTTCAGTTTTAAACCACAATATGCAATATGTGAAAGCACGAATTCCACTCCGAATGTATTTCCATTAATCCTCCTTGGAAAAGATTACCGTACATAAATATTTGCATATATTGTCTTCTTTGCATTCAGTTATAATATTTCTCCGTCTTTTACTTTCTTTTACTTTCTTTTACTTTCTTTTATTATATTTTACTTTCTTTTAGTTTATTTTACTCTCTTTTATATTTTTTTTTACTTTCTTTTACTTTCACTTTTGATCTCTCTTTTTTTATTACATTTTCCAATATTTCTTTAATTATTTGTTAGTCATCATTTTCTTTTCTCTCTTCTTTTTCTTTATTTCTCTTTTTTTCTAAAATGTTTATAGTTTAAAAAAAAAATTATTTTTGTTCCCATGTTTTTTGAAAGTGTTTTTGAGAATGTGAAAAATAAGATTCAAATGATCTGACTCCTTATCACAAGGTTTTATTTTATTTTTAATTTTCACTTTTCCGATAGTTACTTTTCTATTTTTTTTATTTTCTAATCTTTACTTATCTAGTTCTCGCTTTTCTGATTTTCTTTTCTAGTTTTCTCTTTTCTAGTTTTCACTTTTCTAATTTTCACTTTTCTAATTTTCACTTTTCTAATTATATTTTGGTTTCTAGCTTTCACTTTTCTAATTTTTTATTTTCTTATTTTCACTTTTCTAATTTTCTTTGCTTGTCTAATTTTCATTTTTTTCTAATTTTCATTTTTCTAATTTTTACTGTTAAAATTTTCAATTTTCTAATTTTCACTTTAAAAACTTTTACTTTCTAATTTTCACTCTCCTATTCACTGTTTTCTAAAATTCATTTCTTTTACTCTCACTTTTCGGGTTCCCAATACAATTTACACACACACACACACACACACACACACACACACACACACACACACACACACACACACACACACAACATATACACACACACACACACACACACACACACACACACCGTCTCTCTCAGACGCACAACTCCTGAGTGAGACACATTCTTTCAGAATACCATATCATGTCCTCCTTCCTTATCTCCCCCATTCATCTCCCTCGCCACCTCTCTCTCCCCCCATTACTCCCATCCCACTGACCCCTCCCTCCTCGCCCCCATGAGACATTTCGAGATTTATTTCTCATCAATTTCTTACAATCTTCAATAATGTAGTGGTCTCGCTTGTCCGATGTTGGTGATGGTGGTGATGGTGGTGATGGTGGTGATGGTGGTGGTGGTGATGGTGGTGGTGATGGTGATGGTGGTGGTGATGGTGGTGGTGATGGTGGTGGTGATGGTGGTGGTGATGGTGGTGGTGATGGTGTGTGATGCGTGGTGGTGAATGGTGTGGTGGTGGTGATGGTGGTGATGGTGTGATGTGAGTGTTATCCAGACATCTCTACATTCTTGGGAAAGGCTCCCTGATGTCCTCTCTTCAGTGTGTTACTACTGTGAGTCCTCCACACCCTCCCCACTCACTCCCTCACACTCTCCCTACAACCTCCCCCTCACACCCCTCCTTCCCACCCCCTCACACTCCCTCCAGGCACTCTCCCTCACACACCTCCCCCCTCCTCACCACCTCCTGCACTCTCCCTCACCACTCTCCTCACACACTCTCCCCACCACCTCCCAACACCTCCCTCACACCCTTCCCCAGCACACGCACCCTTTCCCTTGACCCATGGGCTTTCTTCCCTACATATAAAAAAATCAACTGAGAACTTTATTTTTAATTACAGACTCATAAAAATATAATAAATGATACAATCAAAATACTATGATATCATTATACTGAAAGGACCTCAGTCAAAGGTCGAGATATGCAGATATTTTCTCATGGTGTATTCCTCTATATTTTGACAATGTCCAGCTGGTAAATCATTTATTTGTCAAACTCACAGATTCTGTAGTCAGTTGAAAGCAAGGAAAACAGAGCCATCTGTTGGTGGTATTCTACCCATGGTAATGTGGTGACCATTGTGTGTGCTGTGGGACTCTGACGTGTCAGGGGGAAGGAGGATGAAGCTGGGGAGAGTGAGTCGATTACCTCGTCTGTGGTAACCGTTTCAGGTAGATACATTCTCTCAGACTGTCAGACAGAAGAAGAAGAAGAAGAAGAAGAAGAAGAAGAAGAAGAAGAAGAAGGATAAGAAGGATAAGAAGAAGAAGAAAATGAAGGAGAGGAAGAGGAAGAAAAAAGCCAAGAAGAAGCAAAAGAAAGAAAAGAAGAAGAAAGAAGAAGAAGAAGAAGAAGAAGAAGGATAAGAAGAAGAAGAAGAAAATGAAGGAGAGGTAGAGGAAGAATAATAATGCCAAACGCTAAATCCGTATGTCATACAGATCATCATCGTGTCAGTTAGAAAGAGAGAGAGAGAGAGAGAGAGAGAGAGAGAGAGAGAGAGAGAGGAGAGAGAGAAATGAGAAATGGACAATCCATTAACCAATAACCAGAATTTCCGTGACAGCGAATGCCGTATGATCGCGTTTTCATTTCAACATTAATTGCAACATTTCAATATGATGAAGTTCAAAATTTGTCAGTCAGATGTGAGTTTCTATTATTAATATTAAAACTTTCCACGCCATCTGTATGACTCTGCGGTTTACTCTGTAATAATAATAATATATAATAATAATAATAATAAAATAATAATAATAATAATAATAATAATAATAATAATTATTATTGTAATATAATTATTACTATATCTAGTTGTGGTTGCTAGTGTGGTCGTCATAGTCTGATTGTGTGTGTGTGTGTGTGTGTGTGTGTGCTGTCTGTCTATTTCACTATTTCTCCCTGACAGTTCATCAACATTGGTCCCTGGCGTGTACTAGAAACACTGGTCCTGGCATACTAAAACACACAAAACAATAATAAAACAATAACAATGTCCCTTAGTGTGTGTGGTGTGTGTGTCTGCGTGTACATCACCTAGTCCTGTGGTCTAGCAGGCCGGCGGTCATAGTCCTGTGTGTGTGTATGTGTGTCCCGTCTGGCTGTCTAAACACTGTCCCTGGCGTCTCAAACACTGTCCCTGGCGTTACTAAAACACTGGTCCCTGGCGTGTACAAGAAACACTGGTCCCTGGCGTGTACTAGAAACACTGGTCCCTGGCGTGTACAAGAAACACTGGTCCCTGGCGTGTACTAGAAACACTGGTCCCTGGCGTGTACTAGAAACACTGGTCCCTGGCGAGTACTAGAAACACTGGTCCCTGGCGTGTACTAGAAACACTGGTCCCTGGCGTGTACTAGAAACACTGGTCCCTGGCGTGTACTAGAAACACTATCTCAGACACTCAGTTTACAGAATAAAACCTGGATTCTCAGAGACAATTTCACTCTAAATTGAAATCATTTTGGCCCAGCATACTGTGAAACATGACAACTGGAAGCGACAGCTTATTTGAGACGAAAATGTGATATAAAGAGACTGGACGAGAAAGAAAGGAGAGGGACAAAACGAAAGAGAGAGAGTGAGAGAGAGAGAGAGGCCGTAACGAGGCTATCACTTAAGAAGGCTTAAATACACTTCAGTTGCACCTAATTCTGCCTCAATACCAGGAACTCTCTGGTTCCTAACTACCACAGCTACGCAGGTTTAATATCCTACAAACACCCTCTTTTTACCTTTCTTAAGTCACATCGTGGGATATATCTTGTACCTTTGGGAAGAGCTTCAGTAAATGCGTAGGTTACAAGTACCTTTGTGAATGGTGCTCAGTGCATAGGTGACAAATACCCCCCAAGAAGCACTCCAAATTCCTTCGGGAATGGAGTCAGCTGGTGTGATAAGCATAAGGTTATCAGTGAGGGAAGTTTGCGTGCGTGTGTGTGTGTGTGTGTGTGTGTGTGTGTGTGTTTACCTAAGGAGATAAACACACACACACAGAAGCTGCGGGACTGACCACCTCAAATCTACACCTCCGTACACGGTGTTTCAAAATTATGGACCCGATTTCAAACAGGTATATTTCACAATCGGGTCCATCTCTTTGAAACACCTGTATTTCCACTGAAGAAGCCCGCTGAGCGGGCGAAACGTCTCGTTAGTCACCTTACACCTGTTGTCACTGTTCACCTAGCAGTAAATAGGTACCTGGGTGTTAGTGGCTGGTGTGGGTGGCATCCTGGGGGACAAGATTGAAGGACCACAATGGAAGTAAGACAGAACAAATCTTGTCTTATCTTAACGAAACGTTGTAATACTGACCACTCAGAAATCTTACCTCCTATACATGGGAAAGTAGAAAGGAAGAATCATGTACTGCATCACCTAGTGACTAAATACAGTCCATTTGCCTACTGCTACATACCTACTGCTTCTGCTGCCACCTAATTATTCGACTGAAGAAGCCTGCTGTGTAGTCGAAACATTTCGAAATAAAAATACCTAAATCTTGCACATGTGTCTTACTTATCAAGTTATCAGTATTGTGTACCATAATTATATTGACTTCTGTCTAACATCAACACACCTACCATACCTGTGTCTGGCTTCTGACACAGTCATGGACAGACAAATCTCTCGTTCCTACAGTGACAAAACTGTGGAAGTCACCTGACTAGGTGGTCATTGGTCTAAGCCGGGGAGTGACGTGGACCTGCCTCGCATGGGTCAGTAGGCCTGCTGCAGTGCTCCTTCTTTCTTATGTTCTTATATCACTTCAAAACGATACTCTTTTAACCTCTAAAATACAACAACAACCTACACTGATTAAAAGCAATACTTACAGCTAGCCAGCCGTGATAGTACCTACCAGCATTATATACTGCATTATATACTGCAAACAGTATATAACTTTTGTGTTTCTCTTTCGTATATGCACAGTCTCTGTGTACACATTGCACTCTTACTAATTGGCCCATAAATTTATATTAAACCGGTGTTTTTGGCAAGTTCCCACGTTTGGGAGTATGTAAATAGGGATCAGGTATGTTCACTATGTTTTGAACTAATGTAAATAGGAATCTGGTATGATCCCTGTTTCGATTCCTCTGTTTTGAACTAATGTAAAATGGAATCTGGTATTATCTCTGTTTTTAACTAATGTAAATAGGAATCTGGTATGTTCCCTATTTATTGGGCTGTCGTAAACAGCGATCCAGTATGCTTCCTTCTTTTTACTATGCGATTAAATGTGTTATATTTCCTGGTGTGTATTTATAAATATATACAGTACCGGTGTATAGGATATATACACCAAGAGGTGTGTGTCTCTCAGTGTATATACATCGAGAGGTGTGTCTCTCAGTGTATATACACCGATAAGTGTTCATCTTGGGGTATATACACCAAGAAGTGTGTCTCTCAGTGTATATACACAGAGAAGTGTGTCTCTCAGTGTATATACACCAAGAAGTGTGTCTCTCAGTGTATATACACCAAGAAGTGTGTCTCTCAGTGTATATACACAGAGAAGCGTGTGTCTCTCAGTATATATACACAGAGAAGCGTGTGTATCTCACTTTATAAACTGTAAAATGTCTATTCCTCCTTCAGAGAGTAAATTTATATCCCATCAATCTCTATCCTACGTCAGTGACCCAACAATCTCATCAACACTTTATTCAACCAAAACATTGACATCAAACACTCCCCCACCGCCTTCAGCCTCATATTTGCTGCAACATTCACACACACACACTACGTTTCGCACCCTTATAAACGTTTTGGACGCGTTATGACGATGTTTCGGTCCGAAACATCGTCATAAGTTTCACTCTCCTACGAGAGAGTTATTTCTGTATTGTTCCAGTCAAGGAATTGAGCCTTTTAATTCCATAGACATTTTGGCTTAAGTACACTCTGATACATTTACCTTTTCTCAACCCACTGACTGACTTCCTTTGTTCCACACAGTACAGAGAACTAATGAGGAAAGAGGGGAGTTTAGATTAGTGTGTATGGTGTTAAGTAGACGGTGGATCGAGCCTCCACCGCTCCTATCGATCAACAGCTCACAAGGACTTGAACCTTTACAGAGAAAAATGATAATTTAATAATCTGAAATTTAATTTGTTTTTATCAAAAAGTCTTGTTCAAATATATCATCTTTCTCAATTCTCTCTTCCTTCTTCCAATAAGTTATCTTCCTCTAGTCTCTCTTCCATCTTTCAAACACGTTCACTTCTACTCTCCCTTCCTTATTTCCTTCTTTCAAACACGTTCACTTCCTATAGCCTCCTTTCCCTTTCTTCCTTCTTCCACATTCGCTTCTTCTACCCTCCCTTCCGTTCCTTCAAACACATTCATTTCGTCTACCCTTCCTTCCTCCCTACCTTCCTTCAAACACATTCATTTCCTCTACCCTCCCTTCGTTCCTCCCTTCTTCAAAGAGATCTAGTGCACAATTCTCTTTGTTATTTTATTTTCAGACATCAGACATCAGGTCAAAGGAAACACTGGATCCTGCAGTGCAGACACAAACAATAGATCCTCCAGTGTAGACACAGGCAAACACTGGATCCTGCAGTGCAGACAAAAACAATAGATCCTGCAGTGTAGACACAGGCAAACACTGGATCCTGTAGTGCAGACACAAACAATAGATCCTGCAGTGTAGACACAGGCAAACACTGGATCCTGCAGTGCAGACACAAACAATAGATCCTGCAGTGTAGACACAGGCAAACACTGGATCCTGCAGTGCAGACACAAACAATAGATCCTGCAGTGTAGACACAGGCAAACACTGGATCCTGCAGTGCAGACACAAACAATAGATCCTGCAGTGTAGACACAGGCAAACACTGGATCCTGCAGTGCAGACACAAACGATAGATCCTGCAGTGTAGACACAGGCAAACACTGGATCCTACAGTGCAGACACAAACGATAGATCCTCCAGTAACATCAAATTTGGGTTTTTCAAATAATATCAACTTAGATTTAGATTTATTTATACATATTTATTTTACGATTCCGCTTCTTTTTAGAAATTGTTTTAAGTCGCAAGAAGATAAAGGTTAAGCAGTTTGCATCTGCATCTTCCGAAGAAGACCTCAGATGGAGGTCGAAATCATTTTTATCACGTCTCAAGATAGTCAGGGTGGTTAGATTATCTGTCCTCTGAAGAAGACCTCACATGGAAGTCAAAACATAATTT
Organism: Cherax destructor; assembly: GCA_009830355.1. NCBI lineage: Eukaryota > Metazoa > Arthropoda > Malacostraca > Decapoda > Parastacidae > Cherax > Cherax destructor. The sequence goes on along the minus strand of WNWK01000104.1, from coordinate 750,225 downwards.
TCTCATTTCGTGTTTGTTTCTGTGTATTATCCTGCCATTGTTTTGAAGACACCAGCCATCTCATCTTCTACAAGAGCAGAGTGACCCCCAGTGAAGAAAACACTTTCATCATCACTCATACAGTGGATGTCTTGCCAGAACTGCGCATACATTGTTTTAGTTAGATTTAGACCACAATTAATGCCTATTGCTGAAATCTTTATCTGTCAACTATGATTATTATTA
>WNWK01000104.1:690000-745000 GCA_009830355.1 Cherax destructor | reverse complement strand
GAACGAATATATATACGAAAATATATATATATATATATATATATATATATATATATATATATATATATATATATATATATATATATATATGCATGTAGTATATATATTGTACACTTCTCTGCGTATTTACACTGGGAGATGAGCCTCTCACCTTGTACTTATATTGAGAGATATACTCCTCTATGTGGTATGACATTGTGGATCATAAGAATATACCTCTATCCTTCCTCCTGAGGTATACCTCTGGCTGAGATATACCTGAGAGTGAGGATGGTATATTATTATCAACTCTATATATCTTTGGTTAGGCCTCATTTAGATTATGCTGCACAGTTCTGGTCACCGTATTACAGAATGGATATAAATGCTCTGGAAAACGTACAAAGGAGGATGACAAAGTTGATCCCATGTATCAGAAATCTTCCCTATGAGGATAGACTGAGGGCCCTGAATCTGCACTCTCTAGAAAGGCGTAGAATTAGGGGTGATATGATTGAAGTGTATAAATGGAAAACAGGAATAAATAAAGGGGATGTAAATAGCGTGCTGAAAATATCCAGCCAAGACAGGACTCGCAGCAATGGTTTCAAGTTGGAAAAGTTCAGATTCAGGAAGGATATAGGAAAGCACTGGTTTGGTAATAGAGTTGTGGATGAGTGGAACAAACTCCCGAGTACCATCATAGATGCTAAGACGTTGTGTAGTTTTAAAAATAGGTTAGATAAATACATGAGTGGGTGTGGGTGGGTGTGAGTTTGGACCTGACTAGCTTGTACTACCAGGTCAGTTGCCGTACTAATTCCTTAAGTGGTAGTGACCTGACTACCTGGAGGCCGTAGCTCCAGGTGGTCGGCTAGATAATTATATGAATGGGTGCGATTGGGTGTGAGTTGGTCCTGACTAGCTTGTGCTACTAGGTCAGATGCAGTGCTCCTTCCTTAAGTGAATGTAACCTAACCTGGCTGGGTCGGGGCATTGACTTAAGCCTGTTGTAGACTTGGACCTGCCTCGCATGGGCCAGTAGGCCTGCTGCAGTGTTCCTTCTTTCTTATGTTCTTAAGTTCTTAAAATACAGTTTAGGGAACAAGTTTGATTTAAAATAATAATAACTCATGTGTTTTTAAACAAAAATAACATCGTTTTAAACAAACATAACATAGTTTAAAAAAAACTTCGTTTTAAACAAACATAACATAGTTTTAAACAAAAATAACATAGTTTTAAACAAATATAACATAGTTTTAAACATAAATAACATAGTTTAAATGTGTTTCTTATCTAAAAATAAAAATTCTATCTACTCGCAAAATATAAACACCATAAAACTGACTGAGTGGCCCTGGAGATAAGACTGGATCCCATTCTACTAGGTACGCTTTTATACCTGACTCCCTTCCTCTGAGGCTCCCAAAATATAAACATCGTAAAGTTGGCTCAGCGGCTCTGGAGATGAGACTGGATTCCATTCTTCATGTTCGCTTTCATACCTGACTCCCTTCATCTGAGGGAATCTGGGTTCCGATCTCCCTCCGTCTCTCTCTCTGCCTGTCCCCTTGATCCTTTGTAGCGTCCAGAGGGAAGTCTTCACTCTGTCTTCAGTTGTTCTCTCGTTCTACATTTTTTGTATATTTGCTGATGCAACTAACTAGTGCTTATTACGAATATTGTTATTGTTGTGTTTATTGTTTTTGTGCTGATGTTGTTGATATATTTATTATTATTATTATTATTATTATTATTATTATTATTAGTAGTAGTAGTAGTAGTAGTAGTAGTAGTAGTAGTACAAGTATTACTATTATTATTATTATTAGTAGTAGTAGTCATATAGTTATTATTATCATTATTATCGTGCAATTATACCTATATACACACACATCATGGAAGGGAATAAATGAGCCAATACAACTTAGATCAAGCAGGCTATTATACACTGGGAGAGGTATATCAATCATTGAACTGACGCTAAGAGTCTGCGTTAATCTCTCTCTTCAGGGCTCTAGAATCCTTGATGTTTACCAAGGATTAACGAAGAATAAACAAGGTATAAACACTAAGAAATGTGTATATCTCAGCATATATACATTCTATTCTAGGGATTAATTTAATGACATTTGTTTGCAGGTGGAGCAGGGATTTACTACATTAGGTACTCCAGGTACCCATGTAGTAGTTAGGTTTTAACAGCCAAGGGGATAGAAATAGAAATGAGATGGATCTAACACTCTGGAGAATAGAATAATAAATAGAAGAGAGGCAGATTTACCAATGTACGATCAACGAACACAAATAAAAAACTTAAACTTCAAACTCATAGGAATAAAGAAAGAGAACTAGAAGAGAGAATGAATAAATAATATAAAGATAAATAAGGGCCATGAAATAATTAGTAGATAGGTAGATCTAACCTTCTAAGAGTAAGGGACAAATACAAAAGTAGATTTCGTATTATTGAATATATAAATGCAGATAAATGGATGAATAAGACACGTGCAACACCTAGGTGCCTTCATGGCACTGCAAATAAGTTGAATTCTTAGGCAGCAAAGATAGATCTTTCAGGGCCATGAAATAATGAAGAGCAGAGAGGTGATACTCACCTGGGAGGTGGAGGCAGGTTTGGTCCAGGAAGTAAGGAAGTCCCAGGCATCGAGGGAGCCATCCAGACGCACTGTAAACAGTACTGAGGACCTGGAAGCGCTCCAACACCCTCCGCGGATCTGGCCAGAAACGGGAAAATGTTTGACAAAGCTTTTCAGAGTTTCTAGGAATATGCCAGCTGGACAAATTTAAGTAAAACAAATAAGGAAAATGAAAAGGTCTTAATTTTAAGGGAAACGTGAATCTCTCTCTCTCTCTCTCTCTCTCTCTCTCTCTCTCTCTCTCTCTCTCTCTCTCTCTCTCTCTCTCTCTCTCTCTCTCTCTCTCTCCATTCAACTGGGTTTGAATAATACCCATAATGGGATATCCTTGTAGTATCCACAATATATTAACCACTTAAATTATTCTCTAGCTGCTTTGATTAAATTTGCATGTGTTGGTACACCTGTACTCCACCTGCGGGTGTGTACCTGGGCGGGGGCTGGCTTGGTCCACAGGACTGGCGATTCCTTGAAATCCTCCGCCCAAAGTTTAATTGTCCAATCGCCCACAGTCATGAAATTCTTCAGGAAGAACGGGTTCCTCTGGATGGCGTAGACGGGGGCAATGTGGGCGTTGTAGATCATGCCTGGGTGTGGGCGTGGGCGTGAAAGAGGTAGTATAATGCGTTATTTCAAAAGAATATATATATATGTGAAGAGAGAGAGAGAGAGAGAGAGAGAAGAGAGAGAGAGAGAGAGAGAGAAAGAGAGAAGATCCTTCCCCAGAGAGGAGCCTATGAGGTGTCCGGAAACAATGGAACGGGTAATTGCCCTCAAACATGAATAGGAGATACATTACAACAATAAAGGAGAGACCGAAGGGGAAATCCTCTTGGAAATTATAGAACTTCTGTGTTGTCATGCTGTAATTAATGTCGATTAGTTTGTATAGAATCTGTTTACATGGTGCAGTTTGTACAGAATCTTCTGAGACTACAAACGGTGTTTCTTTTTTGTACCGCAACACAGTTCAACACACAACACCACTCTACTCAACACAGCACAATTCAAGGCACAACTCTACCCACTACAACGCAATCGCACATGCGCACGCACGCACGCACAAACACACACACGCTAACGAAAATACTCACTAATTCTATCCGGTGGGCTCCTGGCCCGCCTGTTGCAGGCCACCACTTGGCCCTGCTCAGTGGCCACCATCAGCTTGGTGGGCATAGTAGCCTCGTACTCCAGACAAGTGGCACTTAATGCCCGGGCCAGGCTGGGAGGGTCCTCTCTCAGAGGGTCAAGTACAAGGCTGTCTGTTGGCTGCGATAATTTTCTTGTATCCCACCACAACACCTGTGTAATTATTATTATTATTATTATTATTATTATTATTATTATTATTATTATTATTATTATTATTATTATTATTATTATTATTATTTTTATTAATATTATTATTATTATTATTATTATTATTATTATTATTATTATTATTAATTCTTAATTATTATTATTATTATTATTATTATTATTATTATTATTATTATTATTATTATTATTATTAATTTTAGTATTATTATAATTATTTTATTTTATATTATTATTATTATTATTATTATTATTATTATTATTATTATTATTATTATTATTATTTTAGTAGTAGTAGAAGTAGAGTTTAGGTAATTAGGGTAAATTCAAAAAAGGGTATGGAAACACCGGTTTCTTGGATCAAGAGCCCTTGGGATACTAGTACTACTACTAGTAGTACTTCTTCTACTACTACTAACTTCTACTACACTAGTACTACTGGAGGTTGCCTGCTGACCTGGCCATCCGTGGAGACAGAGAAGAGCTCAGATCGGGTTTTGTGAGCAAGCCAAGTGAGCGCTGTCACCATCTGTGTGTGACTGACAGCCAGGCTGGTCGACTCCACTGGTCGACACCCTTGTCGAACATCCCACCACGACACCTGACCGTTGCTCATACCTGTGAGAAAGGAGAGGAGAGAGAGAGAGAGAGAGAGAGAGAGAGAGAGAGAGAGAGAGAGAGAGAGAGAGAGAGAGAGAGAGAGAGAGAGAGAGAGACTTCACCTTTACTATTCTTGACTCAAACATCTGAATAATAAAAGATAGGTCCTAGCTTCAATAACCCTACTAGGCAGACTGTTCCACTCATCAACTACCCTATTTCCAAACCAATACTTTCCTATATCCTTTCTAAATCTCAAGTTAGATAAGTTTAGATTTAGAAAGGATATAGGAAAGTATTGGTTTGGAAAATAGGTAGTTGATGAGTGAACAGTCTGCCTATAGGATTGAAGCTAGGACCTTGGTAGTTTCAAATTTAGGTTGGATAAATTCATGAGTGAGAGGGGTTGATTTGAGTGGGACTCGCGCATGAGTGGGTAGAATTGTCAAAGCTTATTTCTTGGGTAGCATTGAAAATTGGGTTGAGCAAACATTCTGTTAGTGGGACGGATTGTGAAGGACCTGCCTGGTGTGGGCCAGCGGGCCTGCTGCAGTGTTCCTCCTTTCTTATGTTCTTATGTTCTTATGTTCTAGACAGAATTATGCCCATATACGCTCATGTACGGTCATATACGCCCATGTAGTCCATTAATATTATATTTATATGGGTCGTTTAGCGTAATGGGTGATTGAGGCTCGATACTCCGTACCTTCTTCTCTTGTAGAAGTTGTGTAAACAAAATGTTTACACTCTAGGAAATACTAAACCCTTAGGGCCCGTACTGTATCAAGGTAGCTTCACCATCTCTGAAGTCTTAGCAAGAATCCTCCTGAAAACAGTAAACCCTACCATCACATAGTCTCTCCTGCTAATTCAACACAAGCACATCGTAGATGTGGAACACTCCTACAGGCCTTCGATATTTCAACCTCCAGCAGAAATATTTGTCTAACCTATTGTTATACTACCCTAGTATTTGTTTTATCACCTTTTACTCATGTGCATATTGATTGTTCTACCTTATTGTATTACTACTACTACTATTAATATCACTACTACTACCACCACTAGTATTTCACCTCACTTTGAGAGTATATATAAACCCACTATGTCCATTATCGCTTGTAACGGCTTGAGAAAGCTCCTGGAGAGCGAAACGTTGCCACAATAAAATGTCACATTAGTTGCATTTGTGTCCTTTTACTTAACATATTGTCGGTAATTCTACCAATATTTTTACATTGTATCAAGGTAGATAAGAGGTAACAAGGTTTGATCCAAGACAGAGAGAACAGTTCCCTTTTTTATAACATCAAGATCCCTTCACCAGAATCAAGGCATCTCACATGAAGGAAAACCATGGCCAGTGATGTTATGTAAATGATTTCTATCTTTAACTTCCAGCTTAGATTTAGATTAGTTTACTGTGTTTATTATGCACCACATATCCATCCTGTGGATGGTAGGCCAAGAACATGTGGATACACAATAGGCCTAGGAACTAGGCCCCAAAAGGGTTAACAAGAGTATGTCTTGATTTAAATCTACAGTTCACTTATCTGTTACATACAAATTTAGGAAATTTGTTTAATATATCTGGTATCTTATTTTCATTAATAAGATATCTTGACATGTGACATAGGTTATTATAGTGGACAGTAAAGCACATAGTGTCCAAGGTAGTGACCATAAGGTCTGCCACATACCTTGTGTTTGGTTTCATCATCATCTGTGTGTCTGTCAAACTGTCATCTGCGTCACCTGATCCCCGGCTATTGTTTTTGTAAGCAGTCTGTCCAAGTCTGCTTTATGTAGTGTTATGAGTATCTTGTACACCGTAAACATGTCTCCCTGGGCCCCCTCTCTGTGTACAGCACTGCAAGATTTTGTTCCTGTAGTCTCTCTTAGTGTGTGTGTGTGTGTGTGTGTGTGTGTGTGTTTTATAACTGGACACAGGTATTATTCTACATGTGTATCGGGGATGAGTAAAGATGAATCATAACAAACAAAATGAACACGTAGGCAAATAAAGAAAGTATGAACAAACGAAAACCCACACACGGACAAGCTCAGAATGACAGAGTGAAAAACACACCCAAAAAACAGACTATAGCGTCATCCACACACACACACATGAACAGAGAGAATGGACGTAGTAGCGACCAGCAAAGAGGCGGGGCCAGGAGCTGTGAATCGACCCCTGCAACCACAAATAGGTAAGCACACACAAACACACCCCAACACAAACAAATATTTCCAGGGCAGCAGCATCAACATGCAGTTCTGTCATTTATAATTCAACATTAATCTCCAAGTAGAGAGATGCTGCAGCATCCTCCTCCCACTCAAGATGCCTCGCTTCTATATGCAGAGCAAATAAGACCCAAGTACAGCTTATGTCATAAGTACACATACGGGAGTGGGATAAAATAAAAATTTCTTCACCTCACTATATACATTTTCCCTAATAGGTATATAAATAAATAAATAAATGTGTGTGTGTGTGTGTGTGTGTGTGTGTGTGTGTGTGAATAGTCAAAATCTTTTCCTCTTCCGTCTTCACCTGCAGATCCAGAGGCTGTCGGAAAAGCCTGAGATTCTGGCGAGAAAAGTGGTCAGCAGGAGACATCCTCCTCCGGTAAATTCCCACTGCCGTTTTAAAACAATTTTTCTCTTTGCTTCCCCACTCGTATCCAGCTGGCGACCCTCCAGCTGCGGTGAGGAAAGGAAACTGGTTGTAGGACCAGCTTTTCTTTGGTTAAAGCAACGTTTCGCTCTGCGTAAAGCTCGATCAAGGCTTCATAAAGGTCTACACAGAGCGAAATGTTGCCCAAAAAAGCTTCTTCTGCAGTCTGTGTTTTGGTTTTCTGTTGCGTCTCTGTTTTTATTCTCTGCTTGTTCTAACACGGTTTCCTGTTAATATATATACCGTTACGTACACCATGTCACTCTGAACATGTTACGTACATGACATGACACATTGAACATGTTACGTACATGACATGACACACTAAATATTCTTCCCTAATCTTGTGCTGTATTTTATGTCTAAATAAAAAATAATTTAATCATAAGTATCTTAGATGAAATACAGTGTTTCAAAAGGATGGACCCAATTTCAAAGCAGCCTGCTTTGAAAATTGGTCCATTAATTTGAAACATCCTGTGTTTACAGTTTGTACCCGACCTGTACCTGTAGATGACGCTACATGTATAACTGTATTTATTCCATGGTTCTCTTCTACACAACATTATCTGTATTTATCTCTCTACGTTATCCTGTTCTTTGCATTTGTAAGCATAATTCGCAGTGATAGTGCATTTGTACCTTATTTGTACCTTAATGTGTACCTGTGGAAACCCCTTTGTAAATACCATGACCTTTCGACTCGAACCGTGACCCTGGCAGTGGCAGGCCAATTCGGACCGAAACGTCGTCGTAAGCTCCTCTCTCTCATTACAGACGCCCACTCTGACACCTCGCCACGTACCATGACTCGCTGTTGTCTTCCTGACAGGTATTCCCTGATCCATTGCAGTGCCTTCCCTGTTATCCCTGCCTGGTCCTCTAGCTGTGTCAAAAGTCTTCTTACAGCCCAAGAAAACGCAAACTTCCCACCCCTCTCTCTCTTGTCTTACTGCTGTCACCCTGTCATAGAACTCCAGTAGGTTTGTGACACAGGATTTTCCTTTCCTAAATCCGTGCTGGTTGTCGATGATAAGATCATTCCTTTCTAGATGCTCCACCACTCTTCTCCTGATAATCTTCTCCATGACTGCATACTATACATGTCAGTGTGTGTGTATGTACATGTGTGTGTGTATGTGCATGTGTGTGTGTATGTGCATGTACAGTCACAAGTACTGAAGTGAACACAGATACACCTAAATATTCATATATAATACTGAATAAAGTCTAGTTTTCAGATTTTAGTTAATAATCCACCTAATATCCAAACTATCACACATGGCCCGGGTCGCGGGGGCGGCGACCCCCCGGAACACCCTCCACGTAGACTCCAGGTATATCCAGTTGCAACTCTAAAGAGAATGGAGACGCCATTGCATTCATATTGACAGTGATTGGAAGGATATCAAGTTTGATAATAGGAAGGGAAGGGTAACTCAAGTTCCCTACATCAAGTTCAAGAAAGAGTGGTAGAGAGAAGACAAGTTTACAACTTAACTGACCAGCAGCGATGACATTATTGTCTCTGATGTTGTACTGTAGACACTGTAGCCAGGCAGGTCCCACCAGCTCCAGTTCTGGGTGACTGCTGGTGTCTGTGGAGAGACATCATACATATATATATATATATATATATATATATATATATATATATATATATATATATATATATATATATATATATATATATATAACAGGACTTGAGTCCTGGAGGTGGAAAGTATAGTGCCTGCACGCTGAAGGAGGGGAGAGGATGTTACGATTCCGAGGGACTTTGAACGTGAAATGAACAAGAGAGCAATAGAGCACATGAGTGAATGATGGTGAGTGTGTTTCTTCACTTCTGCTCCCCTTACCTCCGTGGGACACAACCGATGGAAAGCTTGAAAAGGCTGAGCAAGAGAGGAACACATCAGCAACTTACTAATATCCCAGACGAAGGACTCCTTCGGGGTGGCTTCCTTCAGCCCCATGAACTTGGAAGAGGAGTAGGCAGCAGCGATCTTATGACCTCCTTCAGGAGCGAAAGTCAAGGAGGTGACCATCCTCTGACCAGCGTGGGGATCCCTGATCACGTTGACAGTCTTGATGGGCTCCGGCTCCTCTACCATAGGACTCTCCTCGTTCTCGAAGTACATCTCGTAGATGTCGATGGCGTTGTTCTGACGGATGCAGTGTTCGATCCTCTGCGATGGGGTTATTGACAGGAGGGGGATAAAAAGTAAATATTATCCATAAGTTTTTGTCTAATTGATTTTAAATGGATTTTTTTTATACTGTTGTAAACGCTAAAGACGTAAGTGGAAAAATTAGTATAGTTTCATTAATCACGAAGAAATATGAAATTGACGAAAATGTGAAAAAATATTCATTCTTTGACCTGAATCTGAATGTGAAAAAGGACCCCCAAAAAATCTCAGTATTTCAGTTTAACGAAAGTTTTGCTCAGTTTATGGGCAAAGTAATAAATATCAGCTAAAATATTTATGCCAACATTCTCTTTTAAATTATCATGAAATGACGCCTCCAAAAATAGGTAGGAAAAAGTATATTATATACCTCACTTGTAACGTTTAACTGGCATGGAAAATAGATGTTAACGATTTTGTATGGATAAATATATTTTTAGATTTAAGTCTGGGAAAGTAAATGTGTTTTATTTGTAGATGAGCAATAAAGTCTGGGTTTATATCCGAACTAAATTATCTCCTAGAGAGAGAGAGAGAGGAGAGAGAGAGAGAGAGAGAGAGAGAGAGAGAGAGAGAGAGAGAGAGAGAGAGAGAGAGAGAGAGAGAGAGAGAGAGAGAGAGAGAGATAACACAATATCCTCACCGCCCCCAGCTGCAACATGGCATGGATATAGTTGTCATCCTTCTCAATCTTCTTCTTGTATCTGATCTTCTGGTCATCTTCCGTCAGGGAGACGTCCTTAGGCCAGCCTCCCTCCGTGTGGTTCATCCCGCTGCTGGCGAAGTCGATCGTCTCAGTGTTTACCTGTGTTGAAGGAGGGAGTTCAAGGTCACCAGAGGTCTTCATGGTGAAGGAGGAAGAGGAGGGAAAGTAGCAGCAAGAGTATCAATAGCAGAAGCAACAGCAACTACAGAAGCTATAGTGGTAGCAGCCACAGCAGCAACGTACACAGCTAAAACAACAGCAGCAGCAGCAAAAATAGAAGCAGCAACTGAAGCAGGAGCAGCAGTACAGCAGTAAATTCAGCAGAAGTCACAGTAGAAATAGTACCACCAACACCACCACCCCACCACCACTACACCACCACCACTACACCACCACCACCACCACCACCACTACACCATCACCACCACTACACCACCACCACCACTACACCACCACCACTACACCATCACCACCACTACACCACCACCACCACTACACCACCACCACTACACCATCACACCACCACTACACCATCACCACCACTACACCACCACCACCATCACACCACCACCACACACCATCACCACCACTACACCACCACCACTACACCATCACCACCACTACACCACCACCACCACTCACACACCACCACTACACCATCACCACCACTACACCACCACCACTACACCATCACCACCACTACACCACCACCACTACACCATCCACCACTACCACCACCACCACTACACCATCACCACCACTACACCATCACCACCACTACACCATCACCACCACTACACCACCACCACTACACCACCACCACTACACCATCACCACCACTACACCACCACCACCACACACCACCACCACTACACCATCACCACCACTACACCACCACCACTACACCATCACCACCACTACACCACCACCACCACCACTCACCACCACCACTACACCATCACCACCACTACACCACCACCACCACTACACCACCACCACTACACCATCACCACCACTACACCACCACCACTACACCACCACCACTACACCACCACCACCACTACACCATCACCACCACTACACCATCACCACCACTACACCACCACCACTACACCATCACCACCACTACACCACCACCACTACACCATCACCACCACTACACCACCACCACCACTACACCATCACCACCACTACACCACCACCACCACTACACCATCACCACCACTACACCATCACCACCACTACACCATCACCACCACTACACCACCACCACCACTACACCATCACCACCACTACACCATCACCACCACTACACCATCACCACCACTACACCATCACCACCACTACACCATCACCACCACTACACCATCACCACCACTACACCATCACCACCACTACACCATCACCACCACTACACCACCACCACTACACCATCACCACCACTACACCACCACCACCACCATATATGTTACTAATGCATCTTTCTGGCCTGATCTATTTCTTTCCTGACAGAACCTCTTCTAAAATCTTAGTTCCCACCAGTATGCCCTAGCTCTGGTTCCTCTCACTCTCAACACACTGTCTTTCTGTATTCCAATAAGTATTTTGTATGCTGTGAACATGATTCCCCTTTGCCGGCAGCTCCATTGACAGTAAGAAAGGAATAAGGTGAGTGACAGGAGTGGAAGTGACAACAGGGACAGCTCTCTCCTAGGTCTAGTCCGTGAGCTATCAGCTGAATTGAGGGTGCCAGACAGTGCCACCTCGTCCTCACTCTCTAATGGCACTCACTAATGGCACTCTAACCGTTCCGTTAATATGCTCCCATTTCAGTATTTCTCTCTCTTCAATCTCTCCGTCATTTCCCTCTCTTTCAGTCTGAATGTCTGTCCATCTATCCATCCATCCAAATATTAATCCTGTCAGTAATCCACTATCCATCCATTCACTCTTCTATTCCACCCATACATTCATCACTTCATTCACTCATCCATTCATCCACCCATCCATTCATTCTCATGTCCATTCATTCACCCATTCCTTCACCCACTCACCCATTCAATCCCTCATCCAATCAACCTGCCATCCTTTCATCCTGCCATCCAATCAACCTGCCATCCTTTCATCCTGCCATCCAATCAACCTGCCATCCTTTCATCCTGCCATCCAATCAACCTGCCATCCTTTCATCCTGCTATCCAATCATCTATACAAAGTGACACCTCATTACTGCCAGGCAAGGTCTTCTGGAAAGTCAAAGCCACTAACAAGGAATACGAACACCAATTAACCAAAATACTGCAATCAGGAGAGAGAGAGAGTTTACTGAGGTTTCATTCGAGTAAATTACACTTCACCTATTGACGTGTCTCAGCTTACTGTGAAATGTCTAACCTTATTTATATTGTAAGTGATAACTTTTTACATCTCTCTCTACTCTATCTCTTTCTCCATACAATTTACTGCTCTAAACTTCATACAACCTTTTTATATTTTCAATCTTCTCTCTCTCTCTCTCTCTTTCTTCTCTCTCTCTCTCTCTACTCTAGAAATTACGTGGAAGCCTAGAAAACCTTAATACATACCAGCATACACTGTAGCTTAGGGCTTAGGAACAAGGCTACATTAGGTAGCATGTAACTGGACTTTGTAAATAAAAGATACATATAAAAGCAGATCTTTTAATAAATACGTTTCGCCTAGAAGAGGCTTTATTAATCTGGTCATAAAGGAAGTGGACAAAACACGACAGAGATGCCTGGAAGCTGTGCTGATTCGCTAATCCGAACACATAAAACACTCAGACAGAATCAGGGAGCTTTCAGTTTAGACAGACTTGTTGTATAACTTATCTAAGAGAAGAAAGTCTTCGGAAACTCAGTAAGGCTCCCCTTCAGTGGTGCCCTCTCGTGTTTCACCCCCACACAGTGACCTCCCTGACCAGACTACTGACCTGGCTACTGACTAGACTACTGACCTGGCTACTGACCAGACTACTGACCTGGCTACGCCTGCATCTCTGCTGCCTTGATCAATGAGATACTTGTGCAACATTTGAATATCTTTATTGTTTAAACGTTTCGCCAGTACGTTTCGCCAGTACGTTTCGCCAGTAAGTTTCGCCAGTACGTTTCGCCAGTACGTTTCGTCAGTACGTTTCGCCAGTACGTTTCGCCAGTACGTTTCGCCAGTACGTTTCGCCAGTACGTTTCGCCAGTACATTTCGCCAGTACGTTTCGCCAGTACGTTTCGTCAGTACGTTTCGTCAGTACGTTTCGTCAGTACGTTTCGTCAGTACGTTTCGTCAGTACGTTTCGTCAGTACGTTTCGTCAGTACGATACAGAGAAGAACGGTGGAAAGTGCGAAAGGGTTCTTCTCTGTACCGGACTGAGGAAGCCACTGCCTGGGGAAACGTTCAAATGTCTAATTCATCAAGTTGTCGGCTTTCTAAACCATTTCTATAATCACGTTTCACCTGTCCCACAGGCGAAACGTCTCAAAGTTTCTCTCTGCAACTGCGTCTTTTTCACAACTGCAACCACTGTAGAGGCCCACCAACATGATAGAAGATCCACAAGATTTGAGGGCCAGGAGCTATAGCTCAACCGCTACAAGAACAGCTAGAAGGGGCCAGGAGCTGTAAATCGACCCCTGCATGAATCAACTTCTCGGCTAAGGAACATATCTCTGGAGGCCAGGAGCTGGTGGACCTGACCATGACAAGTAAATCTAGGTGAGTACAAAATCGAGACTGTGACCCATCCCACGGGTCACAAAGGTCAGGAAGAGGTCATGGCTGATCCATCACCAGTCAAAAGGTCAACTGCATCATTGTTAATCTTTGTGGAGACTTCCTTTGACGTTATATTATTGCCAATAATAATTCAACTGGATGGAACTGAGTAAGAACTCTGCTGGGAAATGAATATTTAATCAGACTTACAGCTCAAATTGTTAATTTTTAATGAGGGAAATATAGAGGGATTTGACTCTTAGATTAGTTCAAAATGTAAGTGTGTGTACTCACCTATTTGTACTCACCTATTTGAGGTTGCAGGGGTCGAGTCATAGCTCCTGGCCCCGCCTCTTCACTGATTGCTACTAGCTCCTCTCTCTCCCTGCTCCATGAGCTTTATCAAACCTAGTCTTAAAACTATGTATGGTTCCTGCCTCCACTACGTCACTTTCTAGGTTATTCCACTTCCTGACAACTCTATGACTGAAGAAATACTTCCTAACATCCCTTTGACTCATAGGAGTTTTCAACTTCCAACTGTGACCCCTTGTTTCTGTGTCCCCTCCCTGGAACATCTTGTCTCTGTCCACCTTATCTATTCCTCGCAGTATTTTATATGTCGTTATCATGTCTTCCCTAACCCTTCTGTCCTCTAGTGTCGTCAGGCCGATTTCCCTTAACCTTTCTTCGTAGGACAATCCCCTTAGCTCTGGGACTAGTCTTGTTGCAAACCTTTGCACTTTCTCTAATTTCCCGACGTGCTTGACCAGGTGTGGGTTCCAAACTGGTGCTGCATACTCCAGTATGGGCCTGACGTATATGGTATACAGAGTCTTGAATGATTCCTTAGTGAGGTATTGGAATGCTATTCTTAGGTTTGCCAGCCGCCCGTATGCTGCAGCAGTTATCTGATTGATGTGTGCCTCAGGAGATGTGCTCGGTATTATACTCACCCCAAGATATTTTTCCTTAAGTGAGGTTTGCAGTCTTTGGCCACCTAGACTATACTCTGTCTGCGGTCTTCTTTGCCCTCCCCCGATCTTCATGACTTTACATTTGGCATGGTTAAATTCAAGGAGCCAGTTACTGGACCAGATTTGTAGCCTGTCCAGGTCCCTTTGTTGTCCTACCTGATCCTCAACTGATTTAATTCTCCTAATTAACTTCACATCATCTGCAAACAGGGACACTTCTGAGTCTATCCCTTCCGTTATGTCATACACATATACCAAAAACAGTACAGATCCTAGGACTGACCCATGTGTGTGTGTGTGTGTGTGTGTGTGTGTGTGTGTGTGGTGTGTGTAAAGCCGTGAGTAACAAAGAGATCCTGGGGACATAGAAGATAACCAGGTTTAATCCCCTTTATCAAGAGGTCTTCACTGGGATCAAGGTACCCTCTTCCTCCTATTAAAAGAACTTAAAATCAGACAATTCATGTTCAGTAAATTCTCTCGAAGATTTTCAATCATTTAATACATCTAATTCACCCCTCACCCCTCATCTCTCACGTCTCACCTCATGCTGCGACATCTTAGGCACTGCCTGGACTGCAGCATCCTGGGTTGGCATGGGGACATACTGTTGCAAGAGGGCAGGATCTGGATGTATGGAGAGCATGAGCTGGGCTGGCACTTTCTGGAACCTGGCACTCCTTCCCTGTGTAGGTGAAGGATCATTAACACTCACTCACCTGGCACTACAGTTTAAGTTATTTTTATTATTATTATTATTATTATTATTATTATTATTATTAATATTATTATTATTATTATTATTATTATTATTATTATTATTATTATTATTATTATTATTATTATTATTATATTATTATTACTATTATTATTATTATTATTCAGCGCAGAATAAATACCTTTAATTCTGACTCCTTCTTCCTGAAGACGACTGACATCTTGAGTACTGACCTGGTCGTGGGAACGACCACTGACGACTCTGCAGCTAAGAAGAGCTAAGTCCCTAAAGGTCAAGTAATGCTTGGGGAATGGGAGAGGATCAAGGGTGATCCAAGATAGGAGAGGATAGCTCCAGTCCCTCGAATCAAGAGCCTATCACCCTTGAATAATCACATCGCACACGCAAAGAGGATCGAATCGTTACAGCTCACAACCAAAGGAACTGGGTTCAATTCTGGGTGATACGAGAAGTAACGTACCCTAACACCTATTTCCACTGCTCACCTAGCAGTAAATAGGTACCTGGGTGTTAGTCTACTGTTGTGGGTGGCATCCTGGGGAAGAAGCTAAGGACCACAACAGAAATAAGCCACACTTCTTGGCTGGATTGGGTTATTCTCATTATTTTCGTAACCCACCAGTATTATTATAATTAAGGGGAAGCGCTAAACCCGTAGGATTATACAGCGCATGTCGGGGGGGGGGGATGGAAGGTATTGAGGCTCAATTCAGGGAACCGGAGCAGAGATCCAATTCCCTAGATCAAGAGCCCCTCACCAGCGTCAAGGAACCTCCCGTGAGGGGTCGTAAGCCACCAGTCTGCCTATGTTTACGTGTTTTAGCGTCCCTGTTGCCATGGCTACTCCTCCGTTCGGGCGGCTCTACGAGGCTTGGTAACATCGACAAGAGGTGTCCGAACACGTTTATTAAAAGAAACGTTTGGCAACGAGAGAAAGAAATAGAGGGAGAGAGAGAGAGAGAGAGAGAGAGAGAGAGAGAGAGAGAGAGAGAGGGGAGGTAGTGAGGGAGAGAGACTAGTTACATCTATTTCTGCTTGCAAACTCTTTAATACTAAATTTCATTTCAGACGGTACCCTCATTATTATTATCATAATCACGGGGAGCGCTAAACCCGTAGGAATTATACAGCGCCTGTGGGGGGATAGAAGGTATTCAGACTCAGTTCTAGGATTGAGGGTACCGTCCCCCTTCAAGGGAGGGGGACGGTACCCTCAATCCTAGATTTCACGAGAGGAAAATATATGCTTGCAAAAATTCCGAGACGCCTTAGACCACTGAGCCATCAGTGCCACATACATCAGGTGCCCAGTCCTCCTGAACGTGTCACTCCTGACGCGGACACATACGTGGCTGTGGCAAGCTACTCGACTAATTTCATTCTCTTCCCCTCTGGAATACCTCTCACACAAGCTGGGCTCTGGTGGCCTGGTGACTAAAGCTCTCGATTCACGCGGCGAGTGTCTGGGTTCGATTTCCAGACAGGGTAGAAACATTGTGCGTGTTTCTTTACACCTGTTGTCTATGTTCACCCATCAGTAAAATGGGTACCTGGGTGTTATTCGACGGGTTTGGGTCGCATCCCGGGACACTGACCTAATTTGCCCCAATTGCTCAGCATAACAAGGGGCTTTCTATAGAGCAGTATGTCATTGATGTCAGCTGGGCCTGTATGCCATGTACTTGTAGTAAATAAATATATTAATTCATCAGCGAAGGAGTGGTTCAGGGCATCTCGGAATTTTGACGTGATGCTCGGGTGGCAAGGCAAAGCTAAAAAACATTAAAGTTCCCTGTTAAAAGAAACCATTTTCTATGACTAAAATTGCAAGAGCATTAGAAAACGGAACGTGTGCAATAACCACAGAAAACTAAAGAAAGAAAGAAGAAGACAAAGAAGAAGAAGATGAAGAGGTGGAGGAGGAGAAGGAATTCGAGGTTGATTAGGTAAACTTTGTCAGGAAACAGGACAAGTGTATCCTGACGCTGGTCTTATGCTGGTCTAATGCCATGGCATGCCAGTGGCTCTCCTTGCATTACAGTTTTATAATTGTATTATATTTGTAACACACATTGTACACTGTAAATGCATTGAAAAATTATTATTATTATTATTATTATTATTATTATAATGACCCGCAGCTGGAGCGAGACCTTCCTCCGGCTTATCCCTCCACCCCTTTAAAAATGATATAGCATTCAATTATATGTAGTTGCTAGTTCTTAATCCTGTAGTTGTTAACAGTAGTGAGGTACTGGCGAGTATAACTGGTAGACTCAAATAGTCAATAATCACCACTTTATATATTCCGTAATATCGACAATAAATTCTGGTCAGAAGGATTATATCTAAATGTTTCTCCTCACCGGATACTACACATGAAGTGATCATTATTGAAGGCAATGAAAAGCTGTTGGCTAAAGCTCTCGCTTCACACACGGAGGGCCAGGGTTCGATTCCCGGCGGGGTGGAAACATTTCGACCTGTTTCCTTACACCTGTTGTCATGTTCACCTAGCAGCAAATAGGTACCTGGGTGTTAGACGACTGGTGTGGGTGGCATCCTGGGGGACAAGATTGAGGACCACAATGGAAATAAGACAAACAGTCCTCGATGACGCACTGACTTTCTTGGGTTATCCTGGGTGGCTAACCCTCCGGGGTTAAAAATCCGAAGAAAATCTTATCTTATCTTATGTTTAAGTTTCTAATAACTGTTAGGTGAAAAAAAAAATTCAAGACCAAGTACTTTTTAAAAGCTTGTATTACAGGTTATATATATATATATATATATATATATATATATATATATATATATATATATATATATATATATATATATATATAATCACCCACAAAACGAAGAAATATATCCAACTCCTTGCGAAAATCATGATTTAATTACATTAAATCACCAGAAATGTATGTTCACTATTTAAACTACGTATAAAGTCAATCACAGGTCAAACGATTGTGGGAGATAGAGAGCGACCATGCCCAGCCCTTTTAGGGCAGGGTAGGTGCCAAAGTTAGAGCTTTCTACCATCTGCAGCTCGCAAGACTGCCCTTCCCATCAGCCTCCCTGGGGCGGGGAAGATGGCAGACCAGAGAGGCTTAGCTTCTGCCTACGAGCCCCGTGAGGGCGGGGAACGTGGCTAGGCCTGGGGACAATTGGTCCCACACGATGAGGGGGTACTTGTACCTCCTCCCATGAGAGACATAGGTCACAGGCACTCCCATGACAGGGAGCCAAGGCCGGGTCACCATCTGGAAAAGATGTTGCTGGGAGAGTACCGGCGAATCAACAACAACAAACTATTGTATTAACAAAGTTGGTGGAGTTTGGAAAGATGAGATCGTTCTCGACTACACCAATAAATACACTCAAGGGAAACAAGGCAGGTAGTTCATATAATGTGAACCAGATGAGGGAACTTGAGCTAGAGTTCGTCACGGCCACACTAGAAGGAGATTCATGTGTAAAAACCTGCATTTGTGGTACAATGGTGGCCTATGCTAACCTCCCTATTGTGTATAAATATAACTAGTTGGATATAACTTATTGTAGCCAGCTGGACTAGTTTTACGACTCACTCGCCGCGAGTTCAATCCCCGACCTTACCCTGGTTTATTATGATATCGTGGTCTCTATCCTGTACATAGTGGTATTTGTTTTCGCCAATGAGTTACACAAACAATCATCCAAAATTCAATAGCCCGTGAAGAGGTCTTCAAATTACTCACCCTTCAATTTTGTATTCACTCTTTTAAACAAATTCCCTCCAAAATAATGCTATATAGGAGATCCTTATAAAAGAGTTAACTTACTGTAAAATATTCTCTGTTCACACGAGCTATTAATGAGAGTATACTGTAGCGTGTATATTAAAATATTGAAATTGCTGGGAAATAATTTAGAGAATTGAGTGTACGAGGGAAGTGTTAGTGTTATGATATTCCAATTATTGTCGTGAGTGATTGTATTTGCTAGCTGATTGTACCGTTGATGGTGGTGGTTTTGATTTTATTGTTGCTCTTGTTCTGTTTTTTTCTTGTTGTTGGTTCTGTTGTTTCCGATTTATTCCCCCCCCCCTTGTTCCTGGTTTACTTGTTGGTTTTTGTTGCTGTTGTTGTTGATGTTGCTGATTTTGTTGGTGGCTGTATTATTGTTACTGTTTTAGTTGCTATTTCCCACATTCGTGATAAACACGGAAATCAACACACGACGTGTCGTTGAGAAGTCAGTATCAGCTGCCTCTGACTGTCACCTTCCCGTCACTGTTAACTGTTAACCCATGGGAGAAATTAAAGCCCATACGATTAAAGATTTACCTGTCATATTCAGTATTTCGAGTTACCTCACGTTCTGTTGATTAAACGTGGGCCCATCTGTTTATATAGACTTAGCCTGTGAATCACTGCTCTAGGCTCTACCTGCTCCTAGGGTAATTTGTGACCTAACCTAACTGTGGAGGTCGTAATTATTATTATTAGTATTGTTATTATTATTATTATTATTATTATTATTATTATTATTATTATTATTATTATTATTATTATTATTATTATTATTATTATTATTATTATTATTATTATTATTATTATTATTATTGCTAAACAGCTAATAATAAGGATCTTGTTCGAATCATAAGGTTTAACATTGGAAAGTGTGGCCAGTAGCCGTACAGGTGACAGTGAACACCCGTGGGACAGTAATAATAAATCTGGACAATAGCCCTGTGGGTAGACAGATGTTTTCGGAACGTGTTAATAGTACATTATATAGATTTAACATAAGATAATCCAATAAAGTCCATCAGTATGAACTTTAATGACTTTTTTTGAGGGTTATCCTAGATAAGTTACTCCATGATAATTGTACTTGTGTGTATCTGTGCCTATATAAAATAAGTTACAAATGCATTTAAGATCAACCCACTGTGATATTAAATATTTGAGGCACAACTAAAAAAATTGTTTTTTCCGGTCATGCGTCAGTCTTTATCTCCAAACACACAGCTTCTCCTCCTCCCTACACATAAGGAGGCCAGTTTCTCTGGCAGGAATGCAATAGTCCGGGATATTCCTTAGTCCCCCCACCCCTTACTCCCCGCATCACCCATCCTAGCAACACAGCTATCTAAATCCTTCCTAGCTCCTAGCCAGCTAGTTTGGAACCTTTCCCAAGCACTCATAGATGTGATTTTGGCAAAGATGAAGGTAAATGTGATTTACGAAATGGGATAACTGATGTAAGACTCAAGATTCGAGTTGTCGTTTATGGTAGTTGGAATCTCCGACGCATAGAAAACGGAATGCACGAGGATTTCACTGGTAGTGGCTGAGAGTTTTTATCCACGTCTGGTGTGGGACTCAAGTCAATTGTGAAAGTTGCAACCCCTGTCAGTTGGTATCCCACAGCCGTAAGAGACAGTTGCCCCCCCGAGTGTTTACCACCCACAACCCCACAAACCCCAATCCACTCGCCTGAAGCGAAAGCGTGTACTAGAGTGCCAACAACCCGCATGTATAGAATACGTGAACCGTCGTGTTCGTGGCCCCTTCTCACCATGGCACTCTGCTAACCCCCAGCTCACCCAGGACTATACCCTATCCTCGGAAAGGACAAACAAACCACTACAACGCCAACTACAACACCCCCCTCTACCACCACCACCTCTGTAAACCAGTGACCAAATCCTCCACCTCAAAAAAACGAAAATCATGAAAAATCTCGCTGGATACCTAGCAGTAACATTATTACTGTGGACGCCTTTGGACGGTCAGGTACCTAGAGAGTGTAAGTACCTGTCTGACCAGTTCTCCTGGGGTCGGTCTCACCTAATTTACTAGTTTCTGCTCTGCCTTCTAGATAGTAATGTTCTTTTATCTGGACTTTCAAATTTCATAGTGCCTTCTTAGAAAGTTTCGGCTTTGAACTTAAAGCTTATTTAGAATTCTTAGATCTGACTTAGAGCTAATTTGAGCTTTCTTACAGCTTAAATTTGACCTAGAGCTTACCTAGAATTCATTTAGAGGTTTTTAAATCTGGCTTAAAGTTTAACTGGAGATACTTAGAGCTTTCTCAGATCTGACTTAGAGCTTTCTTAGATCCTATAACCTCATTAGAGCATTCTTAGAGCTTTCTTACATCTAACTTATAACTTTCTTAGAGCTTATTAAGAGTCTTATTAGCTCTTATTCCGTCCTCAGATCTTAGAGATTCATTATATTTTAATTCTTAGATTCTTAGAGCTTACTTAGCTTACTTAGAACTATTCAGACTGAAAGCTTCTCTACTTTCTCTTTTTCTAAAGCTTTCTTAGATATTTTTAAAAGTTTCTAAAGCCTTCTTAGAACTTTCCCGCATCTTACTTAGAGCTTTCCTGTATATTACTTAGAACTTTCTTTAAAGGTTCGTTTTTATCTTAAAGCGTCCTTATATCATACTAAGAGAGCTTTCTTTAATCTAGAGCTTAGTTAGAGCTAATTTAGTACCTCCCTTGATTCTTAGAGCTCTTTAGAGCTTAAAGCTCCTTATATCGTTACAAATATTTTTACGTAATTTATTGTGATCGTTTTCCCTGTAAGCTTTTAAAGAGGGTCTCTTGATCCAAGGAACCGGAGTCATCCCTTACGTTCCTTGGATCAACTCTGAGAGCCTCACATTATGACCCCTCAAGGGTTTAGCGCTTC
This sequence comes from Cherax destructor, assembly GCA_009830355.1. Taxonomy (NCBI): domain Eukaryota; kingdom Metazoa; phylum Arthropoda; class Malacostraca; order Decapoda; family Parastacidae; genus Cherax; species Cherax destructor. Next base: position 722,709 of record WNWK01000104.1, on the reverse strand, counting down.
CGTACGAATCTACAAAATGGGGACCTTGCATTGGGACATATATATATATATATATATATATATATATATATATATATATATATATATATATATATATATATATATATATATATATATATATATATATAATTCAGTTTATCTTTTATTATTAGTTCTGTCTGTTCCTTCTATCTCCATATCAATCGAAAAAATCGTAATTACGCGAATGTAAATAATCTAGGAACGTAAAGGATCGAAAAACCCTGACGTAAGGAGCAAACGTTAAAATTATCGGAAAATCATTCATAGTTACAAAGGAGGCCCATGCTAACTTTACACAAGGATACAAATACTAAGAAGTATATGCCTCTTAGTGTATATACACTGAGAGGTATATACCTATAAGTATATATATATACAAGGAGAATTTGCTTTATTCACTAATTTAGGTATTAAAGTATTCTTGACTGGTGGTGTACAGGTGACATGTTGCCTTAATGACCCTCGTGTAGTAGATAGGCTTTAAACCCCATTAAGCTACCAACCCAGTTAAAATAGTGTCAAAAACATGCATTGATGGGGGAGCTTATTAGGCTGTCTTTGTGCACTGGTAAGATAGCTGGCTTGGTGTAGTGGTAAGAACACTCAGGCTTAGTGTAGTGCTAAGAGAACACTGGCTTGGTGTAGTGATAAGAGAACACTGGCTTAGTGTAGTGCTAAGAGAACACTGGATTGGTGTAGTGCTAAGAGGTCACTGGCTTGGTGTAGTGCTAAGAGAACACTGGCTTGGTGTAGTGCTAAGAGAACACTGGCTTGGTGTAGTGCTAAGAGGGCACTGGCTTGGTGTAGTGCTAAGAGATAACTGCCTTAGTGTAGTGCTAAGAGATCACTGGCTTGGTGTAGTGCTAAGAGAACACTGGCTTGGTGTAGTGCTATGAGAACACTGGCTTAGTGTAGTGCTACGAGAACACTGGCTTGGTGTAGTGCTAAGAGAACATTGGCTTTGTGTAGTGCTAAGAGAACACTGGCTTGGTGTAGTGCTAAGAGAACACTGGCTTAGTGTAGTGATAAGAGAACACTGGCTTAGTGTAGTTCTAAGAGAACACTGGCTTAGTGTAGTGCTAAGAGAACACTGGCTTGGTGTAGTGCTAAGAGAACACTGGCTTGGTGTAGTTCTAAGAGAACACTGGCTTAGTGTAGTGCTAAGAGAACACTGGCTTGGTGTAGTGCTAAGAGAACACTGGCTTGGTGTAGTGCTAAGAGAACACTGGCTTAGTGTAGTGATAAGAGAACACTGGCTTAGTGTAGTGCTAAGAGAACACTGGCTTAGTGTAGTGCTAAGAGAACACTGGCTTGGTGTAGTGCTAAGAGAACACTGGCTTGGTGTAGTGCTAAGAGAACACTGGCTTAGTGTAGTGCTAAGAGAACACTGGCTTAGTGTAGTGCTAAGAGAACACTGGCTTGGTGTAGTGCTAGAGAACACTGGCTTAGTGTAGTGCTAAGAGAACACTGGCTTAGTGTAGTGCTACAGAATCACTGGCTTGGTGTAGTGCTAAGAGAACACTGGCTTGGTGTAGTGCTAGAGAACACTGGCTTAGTGTAGTGCTAAGAGAACACTGGCTTGGTGTAGTGCTAAAAGAACACTGGCTTGGTGTAGTGCTAAGAGAACACTGGCTTGGTGTAGTGCTACGAGAACACTGCCTAAGTATAGTGCTAAGAGAACACTGGCTTGGTGTAGTGCTACGAGAACACTGGCTTTGTGTAGTGCTACGAGAACACTGGCTTTGTGTAGTGCTACGAGAACACTGGCTTGGTGCAGTAACAACAGAACACTGGCTTGGTGCAGTAACAACAGAACACTGGCTTGGTGCAGTAACAACAGAACACTGGCTTGGTGCAGTAACAACAGAACACTGGCTTGGTGCAGTAACAACAGAACACTGGCTTGGTGCAGTGACAACAGAACACTGGCTTGGTGCAGTGACAAAGAACACTGGCTTAGTTAGTACTAACAGAACACTGGCTTGGTGTAGTAACTAAGAGGCACTGGCTTGGTGCAGTAACAACAGAACACTGGCTTGGTGCAGTAACAACAGAACACTGGCTTGGTGCAGTGACAACAGAACACTGGCTTGGTGCAGTAACAACAGAACACTGGCTTTTTGCAGTAACAACAGAACACTGGCTTGGTGAGTACAAGAGAACACTGGCTTGGTGCAGTACAACAGAACACTGGCTTGGTGCAGTACTACAGAACACTGGCTTGGTGCAGTGCAACAGAACACTGGCTTGGTGCAGTGCAACAGAACACTGGCTTGGTGCAGTACAACAGAACACTGGCTTGTGCAGTAACAACAGAACACTGGCTTGGTGTCAGTGCAAAGAACACTGGCTTGGTGCAGTGACAACAGAACACTGGCTTGGTGCAGTAACAACAGAACACTGGCTTTTTGCAGTAACAACAGAACACTGGCTTGGTGCAGTAACAACAGAACACTGGCTTGGTGCAGTAACAACAGAACACTGGCTTGGTGCAGTAACAACAGAACACTGGCTTGGTGCAGTGACAACAGAACACTGGCTTGGTAGCTTTTGTTGTGACTTTCCTCGGGTTGAATAATTCCCTTCAGACAAAAGCTGTTGTTTTCAAGTGTCCTTGTTACTGCCTTTGCTTTTGTTTTTCTTGCTATCTTTTTTTATATATATATCTTTTTTTGTTTTTGTTCTGCCATTTATCATTATTATTATTATTATTATTAGTGTTGTTATTATTATTATTATTATTATTATTTTTATTATTATTATTATTGTAATTATTATTATTGTAGTTATTATTATTATTGTAATTATTATTATTATTATTGGTGTTATTATTATTGTAATTATTATTATTATTATTATTATTATTATTATTATTATTATTATTATTATTATTATTATTATTATTATTATTATTATGAGTGTTATTATTATTTTTTGGTTATTCATTACTCTGCTTATATTTTACATTCTTATTCATTCATATAACAAGTAAAACAGGTAATCTGTTATGTTATTCTATTTACACCCCCCCCAAAAAAAACCCCTTAATCTTTTGTTTGGGTTTCAAAACCTTACATCCCTCTTCAATCCCCTGTCTTAAATTCTACTCTCTGTATCCCTAATGGGGCTTCAAAGCACTCCTGCTATCCCTAGTGTGGCTTCAATGTCTCCTGACATCCTAGTTGAGGCTTCAAACTCTCCTGACATCCCTAGTGAGGCTTCAAACTCTTCTGGCATTCAGATTTCAAAGCACTCCTGATCTCTAGAGAGGCTTCAACCACTCCTGATATCCCTAGTATGGCTTCAAGCACTTCTGCTCTCCCTAGTGTGGATTCAAAGCCCTCCTGACATCCCTTGTGTCGATTCAAATCCTTCTTTCCATCCCTTGTGTGGATTCAAATCCCTCCTGACATCCCTAGTGTGGATTCAAATTCCTCCTGACATCCCTAGTGTGGATTCAAATCCTTCTTTCCATCCCTTGTGTGGATTCAAATCCCTCCTGACATCCCTAGTGTGGATTCAAATTCCTCCTGACATCCCTAGTGTGGATTCAAAGCCCTCCTGACATCCCTAGTGTGGATTCAAATCCCTCCTGACATCCCTAGTGTGGATTCAAAACCCTCTGACATCCCTAGTGTGGATTCAAAGCCCTCCTGACATCCCTAGTGTGGATTCAAAACCCTCCTGACATCCCTAGTGTGGATTCAAATCCCTCCTGACATCCCTAGTGTGGATTCAAATCCCTCCTGACATCCCTAGCCGGTGCAGCTTCCAATAACTTTACAGTCCCAGATTTTCGCGTAACAGACTACAATGGGCTTTGAGTGGCTTAGGGTATATTAATGTGGGGTTTGAGCGGCTGAGGTGAACACAGGAGATGTGCTCGGTATGATGCTTACCACAAGATCCTTCTCCTTGAGTAAATATCACTGGTCGCGTCTCAGACAATTTCCAAAGGTAATTTTAAACACAACCAATGCAATGTTTATCGCTCAGCCTGACACATAGACACCACCAGAGAAATACAGGGTGTTTTAAATTAATGGACCCGATTCGAAATACATAATGCTGTGAAACTGGGTCCATCAATTTTAAAACACTGACGATATTTCAGGACAGAAATATTGGAGGTGTCGTCTGCGATTCGTGGGTTGATAGTGAACGAAATGTTTTGAGTATCTTAGAGTTAGTTTATTTTACGAACCAGAATGGTTTATGAGAATGCAGTACTTTGGTTTATTCGAAATTTTATTCAAAATGCAGTACAGTCGTTTAACTGGAACGTTTAATTAGGTAATTAAGTGGAAAATGGATTAAATGAGATCCTGTTTGTGCCGTTAGCCGATGGCTTATCAGTCGTTCCGCCTGCCTGTCTGTCTGTTTGCCCGTTTCTTTACTTTACTGTGTATCAGTCTGTCTATTTGCCTGCCTTTGTATCAGCCTGTCTGTTTGCTTGTCTGTTTGCCTGCCTGTCTGTCTGTTTGCCTGTCTGTCTGTTTGCCTGTCTGTCTATTTGCCTGTCTGCCTGCCTGTTTGTCTGTATGTCTGTCTGTTTGCCTGCCTACCTGTCTGTGTGTTTACTAGTTTCTCTACCTACTTAGATGTCTACCTGCAAGTCCATTAGTTTAGTCTGCGGTCTGTATTTTTAATTGACTGCTTACCTGACTGCTTGTCTGCCTGTCTGCCTGCTAACCTGCTTGTCTGCCTATCTGCCTGCCAACCTGCTTGTCTGCCTGTCTGCCTGCCAACCTGCTTGTCTGCCTGTCTGCCTGCCAACCTCCTTGTCTGCCTATCTGCCTGCCTGCCTACCTGGTATGGGAAGATCACACTCATGGGTGACCTTGTGGGTAATATCACCTACGATTTAAGTCTACCCAAATCCAATTGAAATCTCATTAACGCGATGGAATTAAGCGTCTTACAACTGCCTCAGCTTCGAGGTCAAAATACACTACCAGTTTCCTCTGGCAGATCAGTAGGTCATATGTGCAGCAGTGTAGTATAGCTATCTGGACACATGTGTCTTAGTTGGTCAAGCAGATCACATGTGCAGCAGTGAAGTATAGCTATCTGGACACACATGTGTCTTATTTGGTCAAGCCATGAGTCGAGTCCTCAGGCCTCAGTGGACATTAAAGTGCTATGTATTTACAGTAGTGAAGAGGCGAGGGGTAATGTTGAAGGCCAGTGAATAAATGTTACAAGGAAGAATTTACAATAGAGAAGAATAAAAAGATACAATACATTGACTGGACAACACACAAATAACCACACGTAGGAGAGGGGAGCATACCACGACGTTTCGGTCCGTCTTGGACTATTTACGTGACTTAAATGGTTCAAGTGGGACCGAAACGTAGTTGTAAGCTTCTCTTTCCCTTGTGCGGGTTATTTGCGTAATTTACAAACATCATACATGTAAGACCTCTCTTAAAGCTGTTTTACATAGAGCCATTTATTTTGTAAATGTCTTTGCAAAAGTGCATTTAATATTTAATATCACTTACTATGAAGGCCTTTTTACATGCTATTCAATTTTCGATGGACTTTTTAAATGGTATTTTAAAAAAATCACACTAGAATAATTATAGAAGAACTGACCACAGAAAAAAATAACAATATGGTTGTACACATTATCAAAAAATATGTGAGAGGAATTAAATGATAATCTTATTGTGGGTTTCAAGATATGAAATGGTTATAATCATAAGCATAATTTTTTAAGAGGTGGAGGGGTAAGCCAGCGGAAGTCCTCGGTCAGATGACCAAAAGTTCCAACGGGGGGATCATCACATAACTAAGACCCGCGTCAGGAAACACTTGTCCTGTTTCCTGACAACTCTTACTTAACCTAACCTTCAAGACTAGTTTCCTGCTCTGGGTTATTGTGGGACTATGATGAGTGAGGCTTCAAGACACTTCCTCCTATGGAGATCCGTTTGCTTGATAGATATATTTGTATCATTCCAAATATCAGATGAGTCTCAGAGCTACAGTGACACATAACACGCATTTTTTCAATGCAGGCATTGATAACATAATAACTTCTTGTTCTTCCTCTCTTGATCCCTATCCCGATCGCCTATATATACTGGCTCCCTCCCTCTATTTACAAAGTCACACTAGTGACTTTGTAAATAGTCCAAGTCGGTTATTTATCTATATTTTTGTTGTCTAATGAGTGTTTCCTAGATACCTTAAGGTCTCACTAATGTAAACTTTCTAGTAACCTCGTGTATGAGTCACCGCTTGATTCACCTGACATACGAAGGAGGTGCACTGTAGTAGGTCTACTGGCCCATGTCAGGCAGGTCCTACTCACACCCAGTCACTCGTACAGCTGTCCTGCCAGTTTATTCTCCTCCTCTACAACTCTATTGCAAAATCAGTTCTTTTATGAGCTGATGAGGACTACAATTTTGGGTCGAAATATACATACACACAAAGTTTACTTTCGTACACACACACACACACACACACACACACACACACACACACACACACACACACACTCACACACACACACACACACATTCACACACACACATACACGCCCCGATGGCATGGTGGCTAGCGCTCTTGCTTCACGCACGGAGGGCCCGGGTTCAATTCCCGGCGGGGCCGAAACATTTCGAAGTGTTTCGTTACACACACATACATACAACAGGCCTAGTGTCTAATCGACATGTGCCTAGGACAAAATGGTAACTAACTAACTAACACACTTTTTTTTCCCCCCCCCTCTCTCTCTCTCTCTCTCTCTCTCTCTCTCTCTCTCTCTCTCTCTCTCTCTCTCTCAATCTATCTATCTCAGTAATTTAAAGTACATTAGGCTGAAATCACAACCGTTAATATTCCGTGGAAAACTGTAAGATGCTTTGGGGAGCTATAAGATCCAGTATTAAACTGTAAGATACTGAGGGCAGCTGTAAGATGCTTTCAAGACATCGCAAGGCGCTGCAGAAGTTTGTAAAATGCTAAAGAGTTTGGAAAATGCTGAAAGCGTCTTTAAGACTGTAAGATGCTGCAAGAGTCTGCAATATGCTGCAAGAGTCTGCAAGATGCTGCAAGAGTCTGCAAGATGCTGCAAAAGAGTGTAGGCTAAACAGATATGGCCAAGCATGGCAACAGATGCATACTGCTTGTGTGTCTCTCTGGCTGACGGGACGCATATGTCTAGTCTAGCAAGTAGGTCGCTCTGGGTCCCAGTGCCTCTTCTTCCAGTACCTGCCAAGAACCTCTCAGTACCACCCAAGAGCCTCCCAGTACCTCCAAAGAGCCTCCCACTACCTCCTAAGAACCTCCCAGTACCTCCCAAGAGCCTCCCAGTACCTCCCAAGAGCCTCCCAGTACCTCCAAAGAAAATCCAAATACCTAATTCTAGGGAGGATCAAAAGAGCTTTTGTTTCTCCTCTTCCTCGAATCAAACCTGATTATCATCCATTCGCAAAGCGATGTGTCACTCCTACGGGTTTAGCGCCTACTAATAAAAGCATTGAATAAAGATTAAGGAATTTATTTTCCAGTTATCTCACGAAATAAAGATTTAGGGAATTTATTTTCGGGTTTTCTCACGAAATAAAAGACCTTAGTAAAAATTTTTTAACTTTATCTAAAAAAAAACAAATTCTGCAAGAAACGTTCTCCGTGTTACCGCACGAATTAAACCATCAAATTAAACCATTTTAAACCATTGAAATAAACCACCGTATCAAACCACCGAATTAAACCATTGAAATAAACCACCGTATTAAACCACCGAATTAAACCATTGAAATAAACCACCGTATCAAACCACCGAATTAAACCAATGCTGGAAGAACAAAAACTCTCATGTCGAATTTAAATAAAAATTGAAGGACTGAGTTTCGCAAACTCTTAAGAAACTCTTTTTTGAGATCCCCAAAAACTCTTTGAGACAAAATGTTTTTAAGACTTCATATAATTATTATAATGAAGATTCTCTCTCTCTCTCTCTCTCTCTCTCTCTCTCTCTCTCTCTCTCTCTCTCTCTCTCTCTTTTTTCTCTCTCTCTCTTCTCTTATTTTATATATATATATATATATATATATATATATATATATATACATATATATATATATATATATATATATATATATATATATATATATATATATATATATATATATATATATATATATATATATATATATATATATATATATATTATTAACACATCGGCCGATTCCACCAAGGCAGGGTGGCCCGAAAAAGAAAAACTTTCATCATCATTCACTCCATCACTGTCTTGCCAGAGGCGTGCTTTACACTACAGTTATAAAACTGCAACATTAACACCCCTCCTTCAGAGTGCAGACACTGTACTTCCCATCTCCAGAACTCAAGTCCGGCCTGCCGGTTTCCTGAATCCCTTCATAAATGTTACTTTGCTCACACTCCAACAGCACGTCAAGTATTAAAAACCATGTGCCTCCATTCACTTCTATCAAATACGCTCACACATGCTTGCTGGAAGTCCAAGCCCTCGCACACAAAACTTCCTTTACCCCTCCCTCCAACCTTTCCTAGGTCGACCCTACCCCGCCTTCCCTCCACTACAGATTTATTCACTCTCGAAGTCACTCTGTCTCGTTCCATTCTCTCTACATGTCCAAACCACCTCAACAACCCCTCCTCAGCTCTCTGGACAATCGTTTTGGTAATCCCGCACCTCCTCCTAATTTCCAAACTCCGAATTCTCTGCATTATATTCACACCACACATTGACCTCAGACACGACATCTCCACTGCCTCCAGCCTTCTCCTCGTTGCAACATTAATCACCCATGCTTCACACCCATATAAGAGCGTTGGTATAACTATACTCTCATACATTCCCCTCTTTACTTCCATGGACAAAGTTCTTTGTCTCCACAGACTCCGAAGTGCTCCACTCACCCTTTTTCCCTCATCAATTCTATGATTCACCTCATCCTTCATAGACCCATCTGCTGACATGTCCACTCCCAAATATCTGAATACATTCACCTCCTCCATACTCTCTCCCTCCAATCTGATATCCAATCTTTCGTCACCTGTTCTTTTTGTTATCCTCATCACCTTACTCTTTCCTATATTCACTTTCAATTTTCTTCTTTTACACACCCTACCAAATTCATCCACCAACCTCTGCAACTTCTCTTCAGAATCTCCCAAAAGCACAGTGTCATCAGCAAAAAGCAACTGTGACAACTCCCACTTTGTATTTGCTTCTTTATCTTTTAGTCCCACACCTCTTGCCAAGACCCTCGCATTCACTTCTCTTACAACCCCATCTATAAATATATTGAACCAGCACGGTGACATCACACAGCCTTGTCTAAGGCCCACTTTTACTGGGAAATAGTCCCCTTCCCTCCTACAAACTCTAACCTGAGCCTCACTATCCTCATAAAAACTCTTCACTGCTTTCAGTAACCTTTCTCCTATTCCATACACCTGCAACATCTGCCACATTGCCCCCCTATCTACCCTATCATACGCCTTTTCCAAATCCATAAATGCCACAAAAACATCTTTACCTTTATCCAAATACTGTTCACCTATATGTTTCACTGTAAACACTTGGTCTACACACCCCCTACCTTTCCTAAAGCCCCCTTGTTCATCTGCTATCCTGCTTTCTGTCTTACTCCTAATTCTTTCAATAATAACTATACCATACACTTTACCAGGTACACTCAACAGACTTATTCCCCTATAATTTTTGCACTCTCTTTTGTCCCCTTTGCCTTTATACAAAGGAACAATACACGCTCTCTGCCAATCCCTAGGTACATTACCCTATTCCATACATTTATTAAATAATAGCACCAACCATATATATATATATATATATATATATATATATATATATATATATATATATATATATATATATATATATATATATATATATATATGTGTGTGTGTGTGTGTGTGTATGGAATAGGAGTAGGTTACTGAAAGCAGTGAAGACTTTTTATGAGGATAGTGAGGCTCAGGTTAGAGTGTGTAGGAGGAAGGGGACTATTTCCCATTAAAAGTGGGCCTTAGACAAGGATGTGTGATGTCACCGTGGTTGTTCAATATATTTATAGATGGGGGTTGTAAGAGAAGTGAATGCGAGGGTCTTGGCAAGAGGTGTGGGGTTAAAAGATAAAGAATCAAATACAAGTGGGAGTTGTCACAGTTGCTTTTTGCTGATGACACTGTGCTTTTGGGAGATTCTGAAGAGAAGTTGCAGAGGTTGGTGGATGAATTTGGTAGGGTGTGTAAAAGAAGAAAATTGAAAGTGAATATAGGAAAGAGTAAGGTGATGAGGAAAACAAAAAGAATAGGTGACGAAAGATTGGATATCAGATTGGATAGAGAGAGTATGGAGGAGGTGAATGTATTCAGATATTTGGGAGTGGACATGTCAGCAGATGGGTCTATGAAGGATGAGGTGAATCATAGAATTGATGAGGGGAAAAGGGTGAGTGGTGCACTTCGGAGTCTGTGGAGACAAAAAACTTTGTCCATGGAAGTTAAGAGTGTAATGTATGAGAGTATAGTGATACCAACACTCTTATATGGGTGTGAAGCATGGGTGATGAATGTTGCAACGAGGAGAAGGCTGGAGGCAGTGGAGATGTCATGTCTGAGGTCAATGTGTGGTGTGAATATAATGCAGAGAATTCGGAGTTTGGAAATTAGGAGGAGGTGCGGGATTACCAAAACTATTATCCAGAGGGCTGAGGAGGGATTGTTGAGGTGGTTCGGACATGTAAAGAGAATGGAACGAGACAGAATGACTTCGAGAGTGTATAAATCTGTAGTGGAGGGAAGGCGGGGTAGGGGTCGGCCTAGGAAAGGCTGGAGGGAGGGGGTAAAGGAGGTTTTGAGTGCGAAGGGCTTGGACTTCCAGCAAGCATGTGTGAGCGTATTTGATAGGAGTGAATGGAGACAAATGGTTTTTAATACTCGACGTGCTGTTGGAGTGTGAGCAAAGTAACATTTATGAAGGGATTCATGGAAACCGGCAGGCCGGACTTGAGTCCTGGAGATGGGAAGTACAGTGTCTGCACTCTGAAGGAGGTGTTAATGTTGCAGCTTTATAACTGTAGTGTAAAGCACCCCTCTGGCAAGACAGTGATGGAGTGAATGATGATGAAAGTTTTTCTTTTTCGGGATACCCTGCCTTGGTGGGAATCGGCAGATGTGTTAATAATAAACAATATATATATATATATATATATATATATATATATATATATATATATATATATATATATATATATATATATATATATATATATATATATTAGCGAGAGAGAGAGATGGATAAATACAGAGATATATATTAAAGGATTTAGAACAGGTTTCAATCACTTTTAATACAAGGATATATAGAAGGCAACTCCAGTCACATGGATCAGAAACCCTTAACAAGGATAAAAGGGCGCTCAAAGAATGTATGTGAAGAAATGTCAATATCCATTTAGGTAAAAAAAAAAAGAAACACCTTTGACTATAAATCAAGAAAATTTCACCTTGGTGTGAAATTAACCGAGCAGAAATACCGGAAGGATTTCGTGCCTTAACACACACATCTTCAGAGGAAGTTGGATTATGTTAAAATTTGTGTAGAGGTGAGTCCGGCATTACTGACGTGAATCTCAACCTCGCCCTACTTCAGCGGCAAGTTTTTATGCTGAGAGATAGAGACAGACAGACAGAGAGAGAGACAGAGAGAGAGAGAGACGTAGACTACCTGGCCGCTGAAGGTTGGGATCCGTTCAACTACCTTCTCTGCTGTCTGTATGTCTGCTGTCTGCCTGTCTGTATATCTGTCTGGCATATATTATACAGGAGTGTTTGGGAGTTTTGTTTGGTCATATATCTCGCAGTTTGTCTATGTCTGCTGCACAGTTTGTCTGTGTCTTGCGAGGTAGTGACAATAGTATTGCTCTCTCTCTCTCTCTCTCTCTCTCTCTCTCTCTCTCTCTCTCTCTTCTCTCTCTCTCTCTCTCTCTCTCTCTCTCTCTTTATTTACACAAGGGGTTTACAGGTTTAGTTCAAGAGTTCTTACCTGTGCTGACAAGCTAAGAGCTGTTACTTACGTCAGTAAGTAACAGCTCTTAGTTAAATAAAATTGCTCTTGTTATAATAAGGTTAGGTAAGTTTTCTAAGGATCGTTTGGTACAAAATTATTAATTTTTACATTAACATGAATTAAAAAAATATATCTTTAAACGTATAAGAATGTTTTTTTTAGAAAGGACTTAATTTTAAATGACATCTTGCTAATTGACCAGTTTTACCTATTCGGCACGACTTATATATATATATATATATATATATATATATATATATATATATATATATATATATATATATATATACATGTACAAGTCTATCTTTCTATCACTAACACACACACACACACACACTCACACACACATACACACACACACATACACACACACACACACCTGACGACACTGGAGGACAGGAGAGATAGGGGGACATGATAACGACATATAAAATACTGAGAGCTATTGACAAGGTTGATAGATACAGAATTTTCCAGAGATGGGACACAGCAACAAGGTGGCACAGTTGGAAGTTGAAGACTCAGATGAATCACAGAGATGTTAGGAAGTATTTCTTCAGCCACAGAGTGGTCGGGAAGTGGAATAGTTTGGGAAGCGATGTAGTGGAGGCAGGATCCATTCATAGCTTTAAGAAGAGGTATGATAAAGCTCATGGCGCAGGGAGAGTGACCCAGTAGCGACCAGTGAAGAGGCGGGGCCAGGAGCTATGAATCGACCCCTGCAACCACAACTAGGTTAGTACACACACACACACACACACACACACACACACACACACCCTTGCGTTACACTCTGCCCTTCCTGTTAGTACCTTTGGTTACCACTGGACTTCACACCTGATTGTCGTCCACCTCCAAGCCATCACGATCTTAGGCCTCTGATTGTTCCTGATTTACCGTAGCTTACCAATTGATTTCCCCCTGTTAACCTCATGCTTTTCCTCTGTTTTTCTGTTGATTTAAGCCATTTTACCCGTGTATTTACTTCTGGTTACCTGTTTATTTATTTATGTTTACCTATTGATTTAAGTCAGTTTACCTGTTGATTTACGTCTCTTTATCTGTTGATTTACCTGTTGATTTATCTTTGTTTACCTGTTGATTTACCTCTGTTTTCCTGCTGATTTACCTGTGTTTACCTGCTGAGGAATTAGTTTACGAATCTTTCAGACAAACATTTATTTAAAATACCATTGGAACTTTCAGAAAATAAATAAAGACGTAAAGTGAAAAGAAGAAGAAAATTATTGACACTTTAATTATTATATAATGAAAAGAGAAACTGTGTTAAAAATTCTTAATTGAAACAAAAACATGAAATGTATGAACATTGAAGTGAATGAAGGTTAAAGGCAGGTATGAATGACATGACTGAGCATTCAAGTGAATGCAAGCTAAAGTCAGGTGTGAATGAAACGAATGAACACCGAGTGATAGCAAGCTAAAGCCAGGGCCAGGATAGCTGGACTGTTAATAACAACTACACTGATATACTGATATCTTTGAGTGACGTGGCAGACACCAACATTGAAAATGTTTGTTAAATACTACAACTTCCAGCCTAATAATTCTTGTTCTCTCATTAAATAAAAGATTTAGGGGGATTTATTTTCGAGTCATCTCACGAAATTAAAGATTTAAAGGGAATTTATTTTTCAGTTATCTCACGAAATAAAATATTTAGGGAGATTTATTTTCACTTATCTCACGAAATAAAAGATTTAGAGGGATTTATTTTCGAGTCATCTCACGAAATAAAAGAGTTTAGTGAAACATTTCTTAACATTATCTGACAAAACAAAAGATGCAAGAAATGTTTTTCGTGTTTCTGCACGAATTAAAAGCGTCCGTTTCGAGATTATCGGGCGGAGGTTCGAGCCTTCACCGCTCCTTGTGTTGATGGTATTGTATTTCTTTATGGCGAGTAGACAGAGGCTAAACTTCGACCAGAATGAATTTGAAATTGAAAAAAAACACCAGTGCAGTGTAATGTATCCTGTTAGATCTGTTTCGCCCACACCAGTGCAGTATAATGCATCCTCTTAGATCTGTTTCGCCCACATATATGACAAGATGAAGACTTAGACACATGTGTAACATCTGGGTGATGTTGTTGACATTTGCCCAAATGATTTACATTTGCTTACCTGCGTCTGTTTACCTGCTGATTTACCTGTTGGTTTACCTGTTTATCTGTTGTTTTTCCTTCATTCATCTGTTGATTTAAACCGTTTGACTGTTGATTGACATATATTTATCTTTCGTTTTATGTTTCTCTGTTGATTTATTTCTGTTTACCTGTTAATTTTGCCTCTGTTTCTCTGTTCATTTCTCCTCAGTTTATCACTCGAATAGAGAATTTCAATCCGGCAGGGCTCTTGATCCAAGGAAAAAATGGGCTGCATGAATCCTGATCTCCCTCAGGTGGAGCCGTGTAACCCCTACGGGTTTAGCTCTTCCGCTTTAATATAATAATAATATTATTTCCGGATAGTAATGTTGTTAATATTATTAACATTAAAAGTGCTGAATTTTACTGGTTAATAATATTACTTTATTTGTTTCGTATCAGAATTAGTAAAGTTCGTGACATTTCGCCATTTTTTTTAATTGCTGAAGTAAGTCACGTCTTAATTTCAGCCTTGGAAGGCTGGGAAAAGTCTTACAATGCTGGATATATTCAGCAGCGTCTTAATTTTAGTCTTACAAGACTGAACTAGTGAACTAATTTATTCAGCCTTGAATAGTTGAATAAATTTTGTTCCTAACGGGTTTCGTAAAATATATTTATGTATTTTATATCATCTCTTTATTTTTATTATTATTTTTATTATTAATATTAGTAGCAGTATTAGTAGTATTGGTATTATTATTGGTATTATTATTATTATTATTATTATTATTATTATTATTATTATTATTATTATTATTATTATTATTATTAATGTTATATTGTTTTTATAATTTTCTTCTTCTTCTTCTTCTTCTTCTTCTTCTTATTATTATTATTATTATTATTATTATTGATTATTATTACATTCCTGGGTAATTCAGCACCTGGAGAGTGGAATGTAATCAGTTCTGATCTAAGGAAAGAGACGGTAGCTTCAATTCCTTGAATCAAGAGCTTTTCACTACGAGGCAAATCACACGACACGTTAAATTCATTTATAGATAAGGTCATAACTACGCCATTGTGACCTTTTGTTGCGACCCCCCTCGTAATGAGCCCTCAGATTTCGGAAGCCTGTTCTTGGATCGGGAAGCGGGGGCGTTGACCCCTGAAAGCGTACTTCAGATGGTCTTCAAACATACTTAAAGAAACGTCGTCTACGTATTATTTCCAATTTGTGAGTTACCCGTTTAAGGAGCGTTGGTACCATTCCGTCTATCACCTATCTGACTGAAGGTGAGTACACCATCTAGTCTGGCCGGTTCATCTTCATCCTTCTCTCGTGGGTTTCCTTGACGTGTTGCCTCAAAAAACTTATCATACTTGTAGTTTCCTTCAAGTAGCCTTTTCCTAATTTTTTATGGTGCTCCAGGAGGGATACCGCCGTTTACGATAATATATATATATATATATATATATATATATATATATATATATATATATATATATATATATATATATATATATATATATATATATATATATATATATATATAAGTATATATAAGGTGATATGCAGCCTTAATTATCTTCGTATTTTGATATGCTTTCAGCACAATTAACCACTTTTTTCTAATATAAATATAGTTGTCCATGCTTAACAGCTGTGTTACATTCTGGGTCCCTGTTTTTCAGCGAAATCCTCTACATTGATGTTACAACAACTGTGTGTTTTTTAACAGCGAACTCAGCTAATGGTGCTCAATTTGTTGCATTCATCTCTGTGTTTTCGACTGGATTCGGTTGAGCCGAAGTGTAGGCTCACTACTGGCGCTCCAAAGAGCTTTTTTTCAGTGTAATATAACGAAGTGGATTTTTTTACGTAAATATCATG
Organism: Cherax destructor; assembly: GCA_009830355.1. Classification (NCBI taxonomy): domain Eukaryota; kingdom Metazoa; phylum Arthropoda; class Malacostraca; order Decapoda; family Parastacidae; genus Cherax; species Cherax destructor. The sequence goes on along the minus strand of WNWK01000104.1, from coordinate 706,584 downwards.
GAAGACGTGAGTTTATAGGGCTAGCGCTGCTTCCTGGATCAAGAGGCGAGGAGCTGCAAGTGTTTCTCGGCAAAAAAAAATACAAGGTTAATTCACACACTCTCACTATACACACGTCCATACACAAACACACACACAGACACAAACATACACATAAGCACTCAATCTCACACACACATTAAAAGTTCAGTATTGTAATTATCATTTGTCAGAGGTACACTTTTCTGATGCTTGGCCCGTTTGGTAGGCCAGATGGCCCTGTGGCCATCTGGCTGGCTGGCTGGCTGGCTGGCTGACTGGCTGGCAGACTGATTGGCTGACTGGCTGGCAGATTATTGTGTTCCTTACATCACGACCCAGTACAATGACACTTAGTAATATTATTCATAACACAGGTGTTATTACGATATATTACAATTAATTGCTTTATTGCGATTTATCATTTTATTTCTATTTATTACGATTTATCATTTTATTTCGATTTCGTGAGTCATCTTCAGTGTGACGCTGCTGCTCTTTGTTAAGAGGTAAAAACCCTGCAGAGAGCGAAACGTTGTCACCCTACACAGGTGACGCAGGCACCTGTGTAGTGTGACGCAGGCACCTGTGTAGTGTGACGCAGGTACCTGTTTAGTGTGACGCAGGCACCTGTGTAGTGTGACACAGGACCTGTTTAGTGTGACGCAGGAACCTGTGTAGTGTGACGCAGGCACATGTGTAGTGTGAGGTATGTACCTGTGTAGTGTGAGGTATGTACCCTTGTTTGGCTGTAATGTTGATTAGTTAATTGGGTTTGAAGCCTGTCTACTGTGCGAGGGTCATTAATGCTGCATGTCACCTGTACACCACCAGTCAAGAATACTTTAATACCTTAAATACTGATTAATGTAAACTACCAGTGTATATACACAATGAGAGACATACACCGCTCCGTGTATATACACTGAGAGATATACACCTCTCAGTGAATATACCCAGAGAGACATACACCTCTCAGTGTATATACACTGAGATATATACACCTCTCAGTGAATATACCCAGAGAGACATACACCTCTCAGTGTATATGCACTGAGAGATATACGCCTCTCAGTGAATATACCCAGAGAGACATACACATCTCAGTGTATATACGTATATACATTGAGAGATATACACCTCTCAGTGAGTATCCCCAGAGAGATATACACCTCTCAGTGAATATACCCAGAGAGACATATACCTCTGGGTGTATATACACTGAGAGACATGATGAGCAGACAGCTGTAGCTGCCAGGGAGGTTTGTATACTGTATACAGCACATTAAAAAGTGTATACAGAGTCATCTGTGTACTGAATCACAGAATCAAACTGCTCATGTGTCCAGCTTAACTCAATATATGATCTGTGTTGCTACACTAGTCTATATGACAGATACACAGTGGGAAGACAAAATGACAATGTATCCTGGTCTTATTCTATTATTGGGAGACTTCATTAGTGTCAGTCTGAGCTGGGAGACTTCAGTAGTGCCAGTCTGAGCTGGGAGACTTCAGTAGTGTCAGTCTAAGCTCTGAGGCACTTAGTAGGCTCTAATTCCCAGAAGTTTGAGCTATCCTATTATTAATTAGAACAGTTCTAGATTATCTCCCAATCCTTGTGCTTTGTTTAATCCCATATGGATTTAGCGCTTTCCTATGAATTTTAATAAAAAAAAAAAAAATAATGAAAGTGATAATAATAATAATAATAATAATAATAATAATAATAATAATAATAATAATAATAATAATAATTAATTACAATAACAGCATCAACAATAATAATAATGATAATAATAATTTCTGCAACAATAATTTAATGATGATGATAATAATAATAATAATAATAATAATAATAATAATAATAATAATAATAATAATAATAATAATAATAACTGCATATTGTCTCACTATTTCATTCATTATCAGACAATAGTTTCTAACCTAAACGAAAAAACTAGTGGATTTTAAAGGAAATAAATCTAGTGAGATTAGATTATTTACTCGGTTTAGAAGAAGTGACGTACGTTATTTAATGCACTGGACGGGGATAGCCTGAGCATGAGGTGGGCAACGGGTACACGAGGGCAAAGTTGGAAAGTAATGAGAAAGAAGGTGGTCGGTTAAATGGAATAACCTGGATGTAGAAGTGGTGGTTGACGGTGACACCATACACAGCTTTAAGAACGGGTATGATAGGCCAGGAGCTGAGGCAAACTATAACACGGAATAGTTTATCAGCACACTGCGGATGTACCTAAAATTATCGATTGGCATTGCTCTTTTTTTCCCATTCTCTTCTCTCTCTCTCTCTCACTCTCTCTCTATGTTCGTCACTCTTCCCCTCTCGTCCCCCTCACCTCCTCTCTCTCTCCCCCACCCACACGACCTTGCCCCGTCTCCTGAATCCGTTAACCTACTTCTACCTGACGACCAGTTAACAGGAGGAGGAGGAGGAGGAGTAACAGGAGGAGGAGGAGGAGGAGTAACAGGAGGAGGAGGAGGAGAATGAAGAAGAGGAGGAGGAGGACGATTAGGAGGAAACATCAACCAAAACTTTGGTCAGTCATTATTACAAATTGTCAAACTTTGGCTTTTATTTATGCTCTCTCTATCTCTCTGTCTCTTCTCTCTCTCTCTCTCTCTCTCTCTCTCTCTCTCTCTCTCTTTTCCTTTTAGCGTTTAAACAGGAGAACCGACGAACAACGAAGCTGGAAAAGGAGACTCAAATGCACTTGAACGTTTCTCTCACACAGTGGTCTTGAAAACGTTCACCATGTTTGCGAAACGTCGTCAATAAAAGATAGCATTAAGCTGCACTTGTGACGCTATTGTAATAATAATCTTAACCGAGGTACTTCTCCTGCAGCTGGCTCAACTGCTACAGCTGGCTCAGCTGCTGCAGCTGAGCCAGCTGCTACTATGCAGCATCTTACGTCATTATCGTATGAATTGCTCGTGTCGTAGTGTTCGTTACGTGACAGTCTAAAAATTATATATATATATATATATATATATATATATATATATATATATATATATATATATATATATATATATATATATATATATATATATTGATAGGTAAGAAGGAAAGCACAGATGGTTTGATCAAATAATTATATTAAACTCTACAATTACACTAACTCACCGCTCTGTCAATTCTAAAACATGATTTTTCGTCAAAATATTTATTTCCAAATCAAAGTTCTATAATAAATTGGCCTCAATTAGTTGTTCTGTTAACGTTATTGAATTGGTTGAGTTTCACAGTACAGTCATGGGTATATACACTGATGGGTATATACACTGATGGGTGTATACACTGATGAGATATTCATCTACTGGTGTAAACACACTGACATAGATACACTTCTCTCGGTGTATATACAATTGTGATACACACACCTATCGGTGTATATACTCTGATAGACACCTCTCCGTGAATATACACCGATGTATATACATATGTGTATATATTGGCGTAAATACACCGAGGGATATACATCTCTCGGTGTATTTACTCACCGAACGTTCAGTAAAATTTGTATTTTAGGTATTAAAATATTCTTGAATGGTGGTTAACATGGGACACGAAGTCAATAACCTGTTGACCTAATCACCCAACCAATCCAATTAGCACAATCTATTTTGTTTATATCCTGTTTGTTAAGCCAGTACGCGAATCGTTATAGAAACATACACACTGAAATGAATGGTATGGATGTGTGTACTTTGATTTTGAATCGACACTGAAAGAATTGTCCTGGTTGGATAATCTTGATATGAAGAAATAACAATCTAAGTGAAAAGGCTCTTGGAATCAAAACTAATTAGCTTTAATTATCCAGACACAATATGATATATATATATATATATATATATATATATATATATATATATATATATATATATATATATATATATATATATATATATATATATATAGTATATATATATATATGTGGTGCTGATTAAGTAAAACTGGTCAATTAGCAAGAACTCATCTAAAATTAAGTCCTTTCTAAAATTTTATCTTATGTGTTTGAAGATATATATTTTTTATTTATGTTATTGTAAAAATTTATAATTTTGTACCAAAAGAATCTTACAAAACCTACCTAACCTTATTATAACAAGCGCAATTTAATTTAGCCTAACCCAACTAAATATATTTTAGATACGTTAACATTAATTTAATAATAAACAAACACAATGAAATATATTTTTTTCGTTATGTTCAGAATGATTTTGACGAAATTATTGCATACACAAATTTTCACTTGTCTTACATGGCAAGGTGAGCGTTGCTATTTAAGCCAAAATCGAAAGTTTTACCTAATCGGCACGACATATATATATATATATATATATATATATATATATATATATATATATATATATATATATATATATATATATATATATTTATCTCTCTGGGCGTCGGAGTGTACTAGAGTGTTGGGTGTAGAGAAAGTCTGTACTGGAGTGGCGTAGATGTGCTAGTTGTAGGACCTTCCTTAGGACTACCTTTCTATTATTTTTCTGTATAATTTTTAGATTGCCTTTTTGTAGCATGGCTGACCTTTTTTACCTAACATCTATTAAATTCTATTTAGCATCTTCCTTCTAAAACAACAACAAACGTGTGCTTTTGATTCTAATTTGCATTTGAACTTTGATTTGAGCTGTTGCTTTTATTTTCCTAGGTACATATTTAAGCGAAATGCTTTGCATACGTTTTAAACGTTATATAAAATTAAAAATATTAAAAAACAACTAATGAAATTTTCAATTTTCTTACTAGATTTAAATTATTTTTGGCTAGAATGCATTAATTTTGAGCAAAACTCCTAATATTATTGATTTTAAAGTCCTCTTCATATTTAATATAAAGAAACTAGGGCATTATTATCAAAAAAATCAAATTTTGAAAATATAATGGATACAAATTTCATGGCAAGGAAATTATGGATAGAAAGAGATCACTTGGACGGGAAAATAAACACAGGTGGCTAAAGATGTGTGAATTTCGACTTCAGAGAGACCCGTGTTTATTTCCCTCTAGGTCCTAGTGGTTTCTGACCATCCATTAATATTTTTGGGACTAGCTGAGTGCGTATAGTGACGCTCGTTCTCTCGTCATTCCAGTACGCAACCCGTCGCCCAAAGAGATAATTGCCCAGCTGCTGCTACGACGGGCACACAAGGGCAACACTTCACCTGCCCCAGCCTTCAGGCTCTCCAACACCCAGGACGACGGTGGAGGAGATGGAGGTGGTGATAGTGATGGTGGCGGTGGTGGTGGAGGAGGGAAAGTAGGTGGTGTTGGTGGAGGCAACGGCGGTGTTGGAAATGGTGGTAGTAGCAGTAGTAGTGGTAGTGGTGGTAGTAACGGGGGAAGTGAACTGGTGGTCGCCAATTTGCAACGAGTACAAGAGTACGAGAAATTCCTCCCGTCAACACAAGGTTGTCGACATGGAGTTTTTGTTTTCGCTTTTGTTTTAGAGTTGACCAATGTTTGATGTTTCAGAGTCTTTTAATGTTTTTTACTGTTGTTTTATGTTCGTGTTAGTTGTATCTTATTAAAAAAATTAATTATTTTTGACTCCCTGCAAAAACTTATAGATGAGTACACACACACAACTAACATACTCCAAAAAAATTATACTCAAACTTTTGGAAATCTAAAAATTAGAAAAATCTTTAGCATTTGTTGAAGCAAAAGTGTGAGCTGCCACCCATCCATCATTAGCTCAGTTCCTCCCCATTACTCCCCGAACCCATCTTCTCCCACTCACCCCTCTCTATTTCCGATCCCTTACAACTTTCTTCCCTCTCATCCTTCCTCTGTTCCTTCTCTCTCTCTTTTTTTATCAATTGTTCCACTAGAATTAGATGCAAATGGAGACACAAAAGAGACGCAAATGGAGACACAAAAGAGACGCAAATGGAGATAGAAAAGGGACACTGTTTGGGCGAAACGTTGTCAATAAAGAGTCACATTTTGCCTCAGTTGTCTCGTTGTCCAAAAATTAAGAGAAAAAGTTTCCAGATTTGTAGATTTTTATATATTATTTTTATATTTAAGACAAGCAAATTAGTGGAATATTGTTATCTTTCTGTCTCTAACATTCTCCTTCATTCCTTCCCACCTCCTTCCCACCCACCCTCTCCTCTTTCTCTCTTCCTCCCTCCTCTGTCTACATGCTTCCTTCTTTGCCTCTTTCTTTCCTCTGTTTCTGAGACTATCTCTCCCACCTTACCTCTCTTCCTCTCTCTCTCTCTCTCTCTCTCTCTCTCTCTCTCTCTCTCTCTCTCTCTCTCTCTCTCTCTCTCTCTCTCTCTCTCTCTCCGAAAGGTTGCCGACCCCTGGTTTAGAAAACTGATTTGTTTTTGCTTTATAAACACCGAGGGATGTTGATCTTGATAGACTAAATAGGGCAAAAAAGAAAATTGACCTGTCTTGAAAAAAGAACAATTACTTAATGTACTAACAGCCACATTTGTGTTAATTAATATTCAATGCATTAGTTATTTTTTTTGCACTAAAACTAATTTAACCACCTAACTTAATTTTGGTCATTTGATGGGAATGTAATTAAGTCTTAACTATCATAGATAATCAAACCACGGAACGGGAGGGGTTTGAACCTATGGTAATTGAGTCTTAAAACTCACTAGGTTCAAATCCTCACCCGTTCCGTGATTTCTTTACAATAGTGTTATTACGAATTCGTGAATTATCATAGGTCGATTGAGTTAATATTGTCAGTTTAACATGATAATCTAGTGATGTTTACACTGATTTTTGTGAAGGAGAGACGTAAAAGAAGCATTTTAATGAGGTGTTCCCAAAGGAAACTTGAAAAAACGATAGAAATTCAGAGAGAAAGAGTGTGTCAACGAGTTCTGGACACCATAGACAACACCAGTGAATTGGATACCTCGAAGACAGTGGAACCTGACAAGACCTCACCATTGGTTCTGAGTCACTGTGTGCTTCACAGTTCTCTCGGGCAGAGAGATGGAAGAAAGGGAACGTATTGTAGGACAAAAAATACCCAATACCCTGACCGGAACAATATAGTGTGACTTTGTAAATGGTCCAAGTCGGACCGAAACGTCGTCGTAAGTTCCTCTCTAATATGTGCGGGTTATTTGTGTCACGAACGTACTCCGATTATTATTATAGTTAAAGGATTAAAAAACTCAACAGATAGGTGAATAAGACACAAGCGCACTTGTTGCTACAGTGAAGACACTTGTTGCTACAGTGAAGACACTTGTTGCTACAGTGAAGACACTTGTTGCTACAGTGAAGACACTTGTTGCTACAGTGAAGACACTTGTTGCTACAGTGAAGACACTTGTTGCTACAGTGAAGACACTTGTTGCTACAGTGAAGACACTTGTTGCTACAGTGAAGACACTTGTTGCTACAGTGAAGACACTTGCTAGTGAGAATTGCTGATACAGTGAAGACACTTGCTGCTACAGTGAAGACACTTGCTGCTACAGTGAAGAAACTGTGCTCAGTGAAGAAACTTGCTGCTACAGTGAAGAACTTGTTGTGTGAAGACACTTGTTGACAGTGAAGACACTTGTTGCTACAGTGAAGACACTTGTTGCTACAGTGAAGACACTTGTTGCTACAGTGAAGACACTTGCTGCTACAGTGAAGAACTTGCTGTACAGTGAAGACACTTGTGCTAAGAAGACACTTGCTGCTACAGTGAAGACACTTGTTGCTACAGTGAAGACACTTGTTGCTACAGTGAAGACACTTGTTGCTACAGTGAAGACACTTGTTGCTACAGTGAAGACACTTGTTGCTACAGTGAAGACACTTGTTGCTACAGTGAAGACACTTGTTGCTACAGTGAAGACACTTGTTGCTCAGTGAAGACACTTGCTGCTACAGTGAAGACACTTGCTGCTACAGTGAAGACACTTGCTGCTACAGTGAAGACACTTGCTGCTACAGTGAAGACACTTGCTGCTACATTGAAGACACTTGCTGCTACAGTGAAGACACTTGCTGCTACAGTGAAGAAACTTGCTGCTACAGTGAAGAAACTTGCTGCTACAGTGAAGACACTTGTTGCTACAGTGAAGACACTTGCTGCTACAGTGAAGACACTTGTTGCTACAGTGATGACACTTGTTGCTACAGTGAAGACACTTGCTGCTACAGTGAAGACACTTGTGCTACAGTGAAGACACTTGTGCTACAGTGAAGACACTTGTTGCTACAGTGATGACACTTGTTGCTACAGTGAAGACACTTGCTGCTACAGTGAAGACACTTGCTGCTACAGTGAAGACACTTGCTGCTACAGTGAAGAAACTTGCTGCTACAGTGAAGACACTTGCTGCTACAGTGAAGACACTGTCGCTGGTGGGCGAAACGTCTCCACAATGAAGATACCCAAGTGGCATAGACAGGAAGGGCTATACTATAGGTGGATATTTATATTATGTATATTGTACAAGATAATGGAGAATATAATGAAGACAGTGCTGGAGCACCTGAAGGTCTTAGTCATACGATAACCCACAGCTGGAAATTTTGGTCATCTGACCGAGGCCTTCCACTGGCTTACCCCTCCACCCTTTCAAATCTATGGTTATAACAAACAATGGAAGGTACTGGTTAAGAGATGGTAAATTCTGTGTCACAAACCTGCTGGAGATTTATGCCTGGATAACGGAATGACGTAGGAGAGGGACGGGTAAATTGTATATTCTAGAGCTGTAAGGGGGCGTCTGACACTCCCTCAGAAGAGACTAGGGGATGGGGGGAATAAAGGAACGTGCAAGGATAATCTGGGAAAAATTCAGTCTCGCTTCAAGTTTTTTCCCCCATCTACACCACATAACACTATTGTTATGAAGACTGGAGAGGTGCTATTATTATTCTATTCTTTTATTGTTAGTATCGTGTTAGTGTGTTATTTTGTGAGTAATTGTGCTGTATGTTATTTTTGGGATCGTTGTTGTGATTTGTGTACCTCTTTTGTTTCGTTGTAAAATATAGAGAAATGTTTTTAAAGCTGAGTTATTCTTGGTCTGTTATTTGATGTCTGCGTGCTCTTTTTTTTATATTTTTTCCTGTTTTTCCTATGCTATTTCTGCTTTTGTATGTTTTTTAATTGTATCTGTCACTGTTTTGCCTGTGACTCTGTTAAAAGTCTCTGTCTCTCTGTCTGTCTGTCCCTGTCTCTCTCTCTCTGTCTCTCACCTTACATTCTCCTTACGCAAGCATGACCTCACCTCATCTCACCTGCCCTGCCTCACCCATTCTCCCACACACCCTGCCTCACCCATTCCCACACATCCTGCCTCACCCATCCCCACACACCTGCCTCACCCATCTCCACACACCCTGCCTCACCCATCCCCACACACCCTGCCTCACCCATCCCCACACACCCTGCTTCACCCATCTCCACACACCCTGCCTCACCCATCCCCACACACCCTACCTCACCCATCCCCCACACACTCTGCCTCACCTCTCTCACACACCCTGCCTCACTCAACTAACACACACACATACACTCACACACACACACACACACACACACACACACACACACACACAGCCCCGGTGGCCTGGTGGGTAAAGCTCTTGCTCACGCACGGAGGGCCCGGGTTCGATTCCCAGCGGTGCAGAAACATTTCGAAGTGTTTCCTCACATACACACGCATACACACACACACATACAACAGGCCTAGTGTCTAATCGACATGTGCCTAGGACAAAATGGTAACTAACACACACACACACATCCACACCCTCCAGTACCTGTGTAAGTAACTCCAGTACCTGTGTAAGCAACTCCAGTACCTGTGTAAGTAACTCCAGTAACTGTGTAAGTAACTCCAGTACCTGTGTAAGTAACTCCAGTACTTGTTTAAGTAACTCCAGCACCTGTGTAACTAAAGTACCTGTATAAGTAACTAAAGTACCTGTGTAAGTAACTCCAGTACCTGTATAAGTAACTAAAGTAACTGTGTAACTCCAGTACCTGTGTAACTCCAGTACCTGTGTAAGTAACTCCAGTACTTGTGTAAGTAACTCCAATACCTGTGTAAGTAACTCCAGTACTTGTGTAAGTAACTCCAGTACTTGTGTAAGTAACTCCAGTACCTGTGTAAGTAACTCCAATACCTGTGTAAGTAACTCCAGTACTTGTTTAAGTAACTCCAGCACCTGTGTAACTAAAGTACCTGTATAAGTAACTAAAGTACCTGTGTAAGTAACTCCAGTACCTGTATAAGTAACTAAAGTAACTGTGTAACTCCAGTACCTGTGTAACTCCAGTACCTGTGTAAGTAACTCCAGTACTTGTGTAAGTAACTCCAATACCTGTGTAAGTAACTCCAGTACTTGTGTAAGTAACTCCAGTACTTGTTTAAGTAACTCCAGCACCTGTGTAACTAAAGTACCTGTATAAGTAACTAAAGTACCTGTGTAAATAACTCCAGTACCTGTATAAGTAACTAAAGTAACTGTGTAACTCCAGTACCTGTGTAAGTAACTCCAGTACTTGTGTAAGTAACTCCAATACCTGTGTAAGTAACTCCAGTACTTGTGTAAGTAACTCCAGTACCTGTGTAAGTAACTCCAGTACCTGTGTAAGTAACTCCAGTACTTGTGTAAGTAACTCCAGTACCTGTGTAAGTAACTCCAGTACCTGTGTAAGTAACTCCAGTACTTGTGTAAGTAACTCCAGTACTTGTGTAAGTAACTCCAGTACTTGTGTAAGTAACTCCAGTACTTGTGTAAGTAACTCCAGTACTTGTGAAAGTAACTCCAGTACCTGTGTAAGTAACTCCAGTACCTGTGTAAGTAACTCCAGTACTTGTGTAAGTAACTCCAATACCTGTGTAAGTAACTCAAGTACTTGTGTAAGTAACTCCAGTACCTGTGTAAGTAACTCCAGTACTTGTGTAAGTAACTCCAATACCTGTGTAAGTAACTCCAGTACTTGTGTAAGTAACTCCAGTACTTGTGTAAGTAACTCCAGTACTTGTGTAAGTAACTCCAATACCTGTGTAAGTAACTCCAATACCTGTGTAAGTAACTCCAGTACCTGTGTAAGTAACTCCAGTACTTGTGTAAGTAACTCCAGTACCTGTGTAAGTAACTCCAGTACCTGTGTAAGTAACTCCAGTACTTGTGTAAGTAACTCCAGTACTTGTGTAAGTAACTCCAGTACTTGTGTAAGTAACTCCAGTACTTGTGTAAGTAACTCAAGTACCTGTGTAAGTTACTCCAGTACTTGTGTAAGTAACTCCAGTACCTGTGTAAGTAACTCCAGTACCTGTGTAAGTAACTCCTGTAGTACCTAGTGTAAGTAACTCCAGTACCTGTGTAAGTAACTCCAGTACCTGTGTAAGTAACTCCAGTACTGTGTAGTAACTCCAGTACTGTGAGTAACTCCAGTACTTGTGTAAGTAACTCCATGTACTCTGTGTAAGTAACTCCAGTACCTGTGTGTAACTCAGTACCTGTGTAACTCCAGTACCTGTGTAAGTAACCAGTCCTGTGCAGACTTGACCAGTACTGTGTAAGTAACTCCAGTACCTGTGTAAGTAACTCCAGTACTTGTGTAAGTAACTCCAGTACTTGTGTATAGACTGTAACTCCAATACCTGTGTAAGTAACTCCAGTACCTGTGTAAGTAACTCCAGTACTTGTGTAAGTAACTCCAGTACTTGTGTAAGTAACTCCAGTACCTGTGTAAGTAACTCCAGTACTTGTGTAAGTAACTCCAGTACCTGTGTAAGTAACTCCAGTACCTGTGTAAGTAACTCTCTTTTGTTTACATTTCTCCCCCTTCTCCACATCCCTCATTTCTTACCTCATCCTTCCCTTCTCTCTTCCCTTCCCTTCGTCCTTCTCTCCTCTCAATTTCTTCTTAATATCTTATTTTATTTTTTACTTCTCACCTCTTCCTCCTTATCCCTCTTCCTTCTTCTCCTCCCCCACCTTCTTTAGTTGCCTCCTCTTCCTCCTCCTACCCTTCCTCCTCCTCCTTCTCTTCCCCCCTCCTCCTCCCATGGCCTCATTCGTCAAGCTGATTCCTAATCCTTTTTTTTTCACACAAGGATTCCTAATCCTCCACACGAGGGTTCCTAGTTCCTCGTGCCTCAGAAGGGTTCCTAATCCCTCGCGCCTCAGAAGGGTTCCTAATCCCTCGTGCCTTGGAAGGGTTCCTAATCCCTCGTGCATCAAAAGAGTTCCTAATCGCCCGTGCATCAAGAGAATTCCTAATCCTAGTGCCTCAGAAGGGTTCCTAATCCCTCCCGTCACTTGCAGATCCATAATCCCAATTTCCACACGGGGATTTGCTAATCCTCGCCCGTTTCTTCACCTACAATCCACACTCCTTGTTTCACCTCTTGCTCCACTCTCTCTCTTTTATTTACGTCTTCTTCGTGATTCTTCTTCTTCTTCTCATCATCTTCTTATTTTAATATCATCATAATAATTGTCCTGTTGTTGTTGTTGTTGTTGTTTTTGTTGTTGTTGTTGTTGTTGTTGTTGTTCTTCTTCTTCTTCTTCTTCTTCTTCTTCTTCTTCTTCTTCTTCTTCTTCTTCTTCTTATTTATTATTATTATTATTATTATTATTATTATTATTATTATTATTATTATTATTATTATTATTATTATTATTATTATTGACAATAATTTTAATAATTATATTATTATTATTATTATTATTATTATTATTATTATTATTATTATTAGTTATTATTTATTATTAATATTATTATTATTATTATTAATTATTATTAATTTTATTATTATTATTATTATTATTCTCTTGCTTTTCCTCCTTTTTTTTGTTACTGTTGTTCTTCTTCTTTTTCATCATCATCATTTCTATCATAATTATAATCATCGTCATTCATCAGTTTTCATCTTTATGCTTTAAATCTTATTATTCTTTCTCATCTTGCACGATATCTTTGCTTCTCTGCTCTCTCTCTCTCTCTCTCTCTCTCTCTCTCTCTCTCTCTCTCTCTCTCTCTCTCTCTCTCTCTCTCTCTCTCTCTCTCTCTCTCTCTCTCTCTCTCTCTCTCTCTCTCTCTTTCTCTCTTTATCTCTCAGAAAAAGCTCATGCACACACACACACACACACCAGTTTGGAACCCACACTAGCCAAGCACGTAAAGAAACTAGAGAAAGTGCAAAGGTTTGCAACAAGACTAGTCCCGGAGCTAAGGGGTATGTCCTACGAGGAGAGGTTAAGGGAAATCGACCTGACGACACTGGAGGACATGAGAGATAGGGGGGACATGATAACGACATATAAGATACTGAGAGGAATTGACAAAGTGGACAGAGACAGAATGTTCCAGAGATGGGACACAGCAACAAGGGGACACAGTTGGAAGTTGAAGACTCAGATGAATCACAGAGATGTTAGGAAGTATTTCTTCAGTCACAGAGTTGTCGGGAAGTGGAATAGTTTGGGAAGCGATGTAGTGGAGGCAGGTTCCATACATAGCTTTAAGAAGAGGTATGATAAAGCTCATGGCGCAGGGAGAGTGACCCAGTAGCGGCCAGTGAAGAGGCGGGGCCAGGAGCTATGACTCGACCCCTGCAACCACAACTAGGTGAGTACACACTCACAAACACACCTTCCGTCGCTGCTGCTCCAACGTCAAAGGTCAGAAGACCCGCTATGAGGTCACACGATGTGACCTTACATGGGGGGGAGGAGGAGGAGGGGGAGGAGGAAGGGAAGACAAGGGGGGGAGGCAGAAGAAGGAGTTGGAGAGAGGCCCGTGACAGTGCATTTTTTTGCGTGTGTGTTTTAGTTACGATTTTGTCCTAGGTACATGTCGATTAGACACTAGACCTGTTTTATATGCGGCGTGTATGTGTGTATGTGTGTGTGTGTGTGTACTCACCTATATGTGGTTGCAGGGGTCGATTCACAGCTCCTAGCCCCGCCTCTTTTGTGAGTGTATGTATGTATGTATGTATGTATGTATGTATGTATGTATGTATGTATGTATGTATGTATGTATGTACGTATGTATGTATGTATGTATATGTGTGTGTAAACAGTCGTGTCACTGCCTCACAATGTGCCGTTCTTGCCCATTAACCTCAAGGACGTCATTACGGCCACGCCCTTAAGGTCTCTTTGCCCTATTCTTCTAGGTAAGACTTTCAGACTTAAGGATCCATTGTTCAGGATTTACTTTCAACAAGGGGATGAGCGAGGAGGTGAGACATAGCACTCAGCCTTGACCCGTCTCCTTGAGTAATAACTCCTGGGGAAGACATGCTGGCAAGTACCTACTGTCTGGCTATTGTTTGGAAAAGGAATCTGAGTGAGATTAATGGGGACTTGACTGTTAGGGATTACTGGGGACTTTATTGTTAGGGATTACTGGGACTTTATTGTCAGGGATTATTGGGGACTTGATTGTTAGGGATTACTGGGGACTTGATGGTTAGGGATTACTGGGGACTTGATGGTTAGGGATTACTTGGGACTTGACTGTTAGGGATTACTGGCGACTTGATTGTTAGGGATTACTGGTACTTTATTGTTAGGGATTACTGGGGACTTTATTGTTAGGGATTACTGGGGACTTGATTGTTAGGGATTACGGGGACTTTATTGTTAGGGATTACTGGGGACTTTATTGTTAGGATTATTGGGGACTTGATTGTTAGGGATTACTGGGGACTTGATTGTTAGGGATTACTGGGGACTTGACTGTTAGGGATTACTGGGGACTTTATTGTTAGGGATTACTGGGACTTTATTGTCAGGGATTATTGGGGACTTGATTGTTAGGGATTATTGGGGAATTTATTGTTAGGATTACTGAGGACTTGATTGTTAGGGATTACTGGGATTTTATTGTTAGGATTATTGGGACTTGATTGTTAGGGATTACTGGGGCTTGATTATTAGGGATTACTGAGACTTTATTGTTAGGTATTACTGCGGGCTTCATTGTTAGGGATTACCGGGATCTGATGAAGACATGATTGTTGGGGATTACTGGGGACTTGTTAGGATTCCTGGGAACTTGATGAGGATTACTGGGGATTTGATTGCTAGGGATTACTGGAGACTTGATTGTTAGAGATTACTGGGACTTGATTGTCAGATATTACTGAACTTGATTGTTAGGGATAACTGAGATTTGATTATTAGGGATTACTGGAGACCTGAAAGGGAAATTGATCTAATTGTTAGGGATTACCGGGGACCTATGGATTATTGGGGACTTAAAAAAAAGACCTTTTTCTGATTGGTAGGGATTACTGTAGATTTATAAAGGGTCCTTTATCTGATAGGCAGGGAAGACTTCAGGTTTAAAGTGATTACTCTATTGTCAAGGGATTACAGGAGATTTAAAGACAGAGCTTGACCAGAGTCTTTAGGATTAACTGGGATTTTAAGGAAGGGATTTATGTGACTGTCTGAGTGGTCCTCAGAGGTATGGGGTCAAGTCTAAATCAGGAGCAGGTGGCTAGCACAGCTGGTTAATGGGGTTCAAAGTCTATCTACTACACGAGGGTCATTAAGACTGGTTGGTTGGTTAATAGGGTTTAAAGTCTATCTACTACACGAGGGTCATTAAGGCTGCATGTCATCTGTACACCACCAGTCAAGAATACTTTAATGCCTAAAATAGTAATTTAATAATATTCTAAGTGTATATACACTATACTAAGAGATACACACACACACACCTCTTGGTATATATACCTCTCGGTGTATATACCTCAGTGTATATTCTTTAGTGTATATACCTTAGTGTAGTTTCTTTCCTTATTCGGTAGAGAGGTATATACTAAATATTTATTTAGTAAAGCATATAATTGCTTTTACCGAAATATATGCAAATTACTTGCATTATAATAATAATAATAATAATAATAATAATAATAATAATAATAATAATAATAATTATTATTATTATTATTATTATTATTATTATTGTTTTCTGTTATTATTTTTATTATTTTTATATTTTTATATTATTATTATTAATAATACTAGAAGTAGTAATAGTGGTAGTACTGCTGTTGTTATTGTTATTATTATCATCATTATCATTATTACTTTCATTATTGTGTGTATTTGTTTAAGTATCTCTCTCTCTCCCTCTCTCTTTATCTACCTACCTATCTATCTATCTATTTATCTATCTATCTATCTATCTATCTCTCTACCTCCCTCCCATACTCACATTCTCTCCCTACCTCTCACTCCCCTCTCAACTCTCCAATAGCCATTCCCTCTCCCCTTTCCCCATTCCCATATTTCCCATTTCCTCATTTCTCCCTTCCATTCCCTCCCTTTCCATCCTCTTCCCTATCATTCATTTCCTCTCATCATCTCACTCTTCACTTCATTAATTCTTACACGAGACTCAAATCCTATCAGGTACATCCTATCAGAAGCATTCTATCAGGTGCATTCTATCAAGTGTATTCTCACAGAAGCATCCTATCAGGAACATCCTATCAGGAACATCCTATCAGGAACATCCCATCAGGAACATCCTA